>LAPY01000284.1:179246-194798 GCA_000970635.1 Eragrostis tef | reverse complement strand
CGCACCCGCACCCGCGATACCTCGAGGCGGGGCTGGGTGTCATATTGCCCCCACGGGTGCCCCGCGCGGGTCGCCTGAATGTCAGCCCAGCAAGTTTTCATCCCGGTGCTCAGTCCAGCCCAAGAAGAAATGCTCACGGTCAAGCCCACCACGGCACCATCTCCGGTCACGTACTCACGTCCTGGGCCCTCGACTCCCAATCCCACTCGTTCTAGCACCGCGCCGCCCCCCGACTCCCACTCCCAAATCTTGCTGGTCTCCGGGCCGCCAGGCCTGCCACCACCAAATCGTGCTGCCGTGCCGACTCCCAAATCTCGCCACCACCAATTGACGCAGGCTGCGCCACCAAACACCGCGCGCGGCGTGGCTCGGCAAGCTCGGCCATGACGGCCAGCCTTATATGTGAAACGGCAAGTTCGGCCACGACGGCCGATGCATGATGCGACGAGTTCCAAGACGACCAGCGCCTGATGTGCGAGAGGAGTCTGGCAACCACCTGCTGCAAGACAAGTTCTTGCCAACACCAGCGGCCTCCCCTGCGAGACAAAGATCCTGCCACCACCGTCAGCCCGCCGCGTTCGCCGTCCTCGTACCACGGCAACCATGTCTACAGCCGCATCCTCATCGCGGCGCCCGCGGCCGCCCTCTTCGCGCCGCTCCGCGCACGTGACCTCCGCCTCCTCCTTTTCACCCCTAAACAAAATGACGGTTCACTTTACTCCCTGAAAATCCATTCAGGGCAACATACGTACGCATCTTAATTATTACCGTTCTCACATTATGCATGCTTCGAAGCATCATCCATCAATTGCTCCGGCCCACAAACAAATCAGAAACTATATGGGTGGCATCTTTCCATTGATTGGTTCAGTAGATGGAATGCAGTTCCCTTGTATGGGTGGCATCTGCTCATTGTCTGCATCAAACAGATTGCTTTATCTATCACTGTGCTCTTGATGCAGGTTTGGTAGGAAATACTTCACCCAAGAAATCCTTTGATTTATCAAAATTGCAGCGGCACGCCCCATGGATATTCCAGGCAACATATACGTCAGTTTAGAAGGTGTTGTTTCTGAATAAGATTTGATACTATATGATGTGTTGTGTAACACACAGACACTCGTTAGAACAAGCTTAGTTAACACCTTTCGGTGCTAACAATTAAATAGTTAACACCCTTCAGTGTGACTGATGCCACTGACGGATGTGCAATATATATACTTCGTACATATCCTAGTTTACATGATGTTATACCACACACCTCCAGAAAGTACTTGACGTTACGTTTCAAGCAAAGCAAAACTTGAACACCACTATTCTTTCATCAACACAACATTAACGATCACAGATCACAGATCGCCTGCACACAACATCAAATTAGGAAGCTGAGCTTGTCTCAGTTGGCTAAGGAGGTAGAGGTTGTTATTGCACACCTAGCCACCCCCGCTCAAGTCTCCATACTCTTTAATTTGGTTCTTATTTGGTTGATATTTCTTCTTCTTAATGAAAAACCGCCTATCACCTCCTAGGTTGGATCGCGTTTTTAAGAAATGAAGGGAAAAGATAGTAACCAACTGCATGTTAAGGTGTAGTAAACAAGTAAACACCAGGGGGAAAAGACAGTAAAGCAGCGCTTTGCATCTTCTACCTTAGCAGAACAAAGCCCTGGTCCATTTCGACTACTGCGTTCATACTGGAGCAACCCAAGCCCGTCAAATGACAAAGTGACAATTATCTAGTTTCTGTCTTGAACCGGGTTAGGCTGTATCACAAGGTGTAAAGCTAACATTTTTGTCCATGGCTAAATGGTGAATTAATGAAGGCCGAGTCTTACCTGTGGAACTACAAAAGTGAATGGTTAAATGTACAGACCCTGAGTTTAGACATATCTCTTCTTCAAGATACGTTAAGGTTGTGTGCAATATCTCTGCTCCATTTTGACTATTAATTATTAACATTTACTCTAGCTAGGTTGTGTGCAATGTGTAATGGTAGTATTGTTTTAGGGTGGTTTGATATGGCAGTTCAAGGTTTAAAAATTGTGAAAGAGATCTCATTACTAAAGCAATTTACCCATTAGGGAAAAGATCCGAAAACTGTAACTTTGGCACTTACCAACAAAGACAAGCGCACCATTTGCTCTTATCAAGCTCTTCAGATTATTAGCCCGGACTGTCTTCACATAGTTTATGTTGTCATCCGCACGCATGCTCTTAAACTTAGTCGTCATAAAGATTGTAGAAGTGCACGTCAATAACACATTTCTCGAACGTACTTGCAAAGTCAAGGATTTCGGCAGCACCATGAACCATGAGTCGTCCTGACATGATCACATAAACATCATCACGCTGCACGTGCCTGTGCTCTGCGTCATAACCAGCTTGGTAGTACTCCTTCAGGGCCTCAAACTGAACTTGTTGTGATGGCTCATTGAGAAGCTCAATTGCTAGGAGGCTTTTCCTTGAAGCATACCTGCCAAGCTCACCAAAACATTAGTGTGAACATTTCCTACATTCTTAGACATACCATGGCAATTATATTTGCAGGATACAATGTATAAAAAAGACACATACAAATCAGTTAGAGAGAAAATGAGAAGGACTGACGTGGTTCCTGCTTGGAATTCTACACTGGTACCTCCATCCGTTTTAACTGATGTGAAGTCCTATTTCATCATCAAACTGCAGTTTTGAGTCTACAACCTTTTTGAAGTGAAGTACTTTATACAACTCAAACATTTTTTCTGTTCTTCCATTTAAAAATTCAAGTTTATTAATGTGACTTTTAGCAATATCATTAAAACAATAAACATATTAATAACAATGTTTTCTACCACAAAATTCAGTATTACATTCTGTTAAGATGCATGGTATTTAAAATTTAAACTAAAATATCCATCATAATTTAAGAACACTGCTTCACCTCGCTGCAAGGGCTTCAATTACTTTTACAGTCTGGTCAATATTTTCGTCGACGGTACCCCAACCAATAGTACCATCTCTGAATGCACTATGATCTTGCCCATTCTGCGACCATGGTGCAGCATGAAGGTCAACAATGACACCTACGTTGTACTTGCTGCATTAAAACACCAAAAAGGATGAATGCCAAGCCTCCCACCAGCCCCAATATCTTTCGTTTGAAAAGAAAACATTGTAGGCCTATTTCGGTTAGAATTTGAAATATTTTGAGCACTTCAATTAGAAAAGTCAACCGTCAGCTCCAATGAAGTACTAGTGTTCACTAGATCGCCGTATATAACGTCAAGTGAACAAGATCAATGTTTTTATTTTGCTGTGTTCATATGGAATATTTAGGTTGTATGTGTGAAGCATAATTCGATATAATCACACCAATTAGATATGGTTTGTGTTTATTTAATTTATACTACAAGAGAAACTAAATTGGCTGCTTGGCTTACTCTGCCCAAACAAAAGCCTGGTCAAGTACCGCTAGATAACCAGGATAACTTGGAGGATGACAAGACGGGGTTTGTGTTTCATTTGTAATCCACCATGCAATTGGAATTCGGACTGCATTCAGTCCATTTGACGAAATAAACCTGAAGTCATCTTCAACTATAAAAGTACTCCAATGATCCTGCAATAATGGATAAAGTCAATAAACTTACGTTTTTAGCTTTCTTTGAGATAAAAGAAAGGACTTGACATTTCACGATTCTCAATATTGCAATTAGGATTGCACAAGCTAGATGAAATAATGCTGTTTTCAAAATAAAACAAGTATCAACTAAGGAAAATATAAAAAAATTAAAAACCGATATCCAGCGATTAGAAAGCACACCTGTAAGATGCTTACAGCTTGTTCTGCTCCATAGAAACTGCATAGCTGAGTATCTCCTTGCATCTGTTTTGTTATTTGTATGTTAAAAATGGATGGATAACTTTCACTCCAGCTTTCACTTGGTTCACTATTTGCAGTTATTGAACCCGATTGCTGGACCTGTATACATGAAGTTTTAATGGTTAATGCAGCTGAACTATTTAAGTAACTGAATGTAATGAGAAATACCTCAAATGCTTGGAGCAGAAACAAATGCAAGTCAGAAATGAAATTTAGTTTTGTGCAATAGATTACAAGACAGTAAGTGGTGATCAGCAGTTCAGCACGTACTGAGTACCTGCAAAAATTTTCCATTTGGAGCTTTGATCCGAATTTGATCTGTATTGTCCTTGTTCCTTATGATATTGAATTCTGCAGCTTGGCCCGGGGAGGTTGCCACTGCAACCAGCAGTTCACCAGCATTAATGCTCATGAACTGGTTCTGATTAACACGAATCTTGAACATGTTTTCCGAGTTCTCCATTTTCCAAAGCTACCAAAAGAATGAAACCTCTGTAAGTTCTAGGCATTTTAGGCTCAAAAGGTGAAATAAAACCGGAGAAGATTAATGCTATTTAAAACTCTTTCAAGCTAAAAGTGTGTTTACAAGCAAAAGAATAAGTGGAAAGAGCATATCAACTGCGCTGACGATATGCCACACTGATAATAAACTGATAAAGATGATTTAGTTAAAGTTGCCTCCTAGTAAACTGTGTACTATGGCTACGATACGCCTCCTTCAGAACCACATGCAGCCACTGTTCATAATAAATTACTATTAAAGATGTGAGGAGGCTTGTAGCTTACAAGAGTCTCAATAACGTTTTGAGTTTGATTCTCCGTGAGAGCGAATTTTTTAGGATTTAAGAGCGTTATACTTTTAGCGGTAGGCGACATATAGCCGTCGACAGCGAAATGCTAGTGGTGACTTCGTCCATCTTGAGAATTTGCCGGCTCAGTCTTTAAAGATGCTCATAGAGACAGAGTTCGCCTATGTATGTTCATAGGGTGAGTGTGTGTGTGTTGTAAGTGTCTAAGTTATACTGTGTAATAAAAAAATTACTAATAAAAGATGGGTTGAGAGATCTAAACAACCCTCATATCAAATCTAAACAAGTCATTAGTAGTGACTAAGGAACAAGTAATTACTGATTCCTTGCATAAATGGTTTTGTAAAACAGACGAAAATTTTAGTTTGGTAGTAGAATAAAATAGCCCTACAAAAGAAATACAGAAAGAAGAAAAAAAATACTCGGAGTAGAATTTCACCCTAAATGTCTCCGGGTCCTGAGCCTTGCTCTGGTCAGCTGCGACCATCGATCCCCCGCCGCCCGCGGCGCTCAAGAACATATTCTGCGTTACAGACCAGAGGGTGATATGCGTGCCATCCTAAAAAAAGAGAGGAAAGAGCTATTAGACGACATGTAATGGCTCTCTGATCTCCTAGGAAAACCATCTTAATAAGAACCCCTAATCTTCCACGGAACCCTAACCACCTTTAACTGGGATATGTAGGAGGATTGTAGGACAAAGCCAGCTATAGCCTAGGCTCGAACGCTTCGACAGTGAGAAAGAATTAAAGGCCAAATATTTTCCTAACGGAGATTTTCTAGATACAGTTTTTCCATAAAATGCCTCACCGACTTGGCGTGCTATTGAATATGGCCTGAAACTCCTTAAGAAAGGCCTTATCTGGCGTGTTGGTAATGGGAAGAAGATTAAAATCTGGAGAAGTAATTGGCTGCCCAGGGATGATGATTTAGCTGTTACGGGACGCCGGCGCCCTTGCCGTTTGAAGTGGGTCTCTCAACTTATGTCTGAAGATGGGAACAGTTGGAACGAGCGTGTTCTTGAGAGGTTTTTTTGGCCGAATGATGTGGACCAGATAAAGCTCATTAAAATACCGGAGGTGAACCGTGAAGATTTCGTTGCCTGGCACTATGAGAAAACAGGCGTCTTCAGCGTTCGGGGCGCGTACTTGGTCTACAAAGAAGATTTCTGGAGCAGGACATGCCAGCGTCAAGCTCAAACCCGCTCGGAGACAGGCAGTTATGGAAGAATGTGTGGAAGTTGAATGTGCCCCAGAAGGTTCGAATTTTTATTTGGCGTGTCATTTGTGAGGGTCTAGCAACGAAATATAATAAATGGAAGAGACATCTGGAGGTCGTCAATACATGCCAGGTTTGTGGCATTGACCCTGAAACAGAGCACCACGCATTAATAGTCTGCTCCCATGCTAAATGGTTGAGGCAAGCTATGAGGGAGAACTGGGAACTCCCGGATGAAGATATGCTAAGGAAAGGAGATGGTGAATGGCTACTAGTACTTATGGACACCTTGTCTAATGAGGAAGCTTCGAGGCTGGCGCTCCTGTTGTGGCGTACGTGGTTTGTGCGGAATGAAATTGTGCACAATTCCAAAATCTGCCCGATCGCTGGATCTGTTGGTTTTCTGAAAAATTATGAGGCGGTACTGGTGTCCTCCCGGCAACCTTCAGAAGACGGGAAAGGCAAAGGGCTGAGAACTCCGGCCGGCGTGCAGAAGCAGACGTCAAGTCGACAGCCAGTTCGCTGGGTTCCACCGCCATTAGAATGGATCAAAATTAATGTGGATGGTGCTTTCTCTGCAGAATCGGGCAAGGCAGGGGTTGGCGTGGTGATCAGGGACTGCGAAGGCAAGGTGCTGCTGACAGCTTGGAGAGTCATCTTCCATGGTAGTTCAGCAGAAGTGGAGGCGTTGGCATGCAGAGAAGGGGTGCGCCTGGCTGGGGAATGGGAAAGAAGACCAGCAATGTTGGAGTCGGACTGCGCGACGATGATAGCAGCACTCCAGAATAAAAAGGATTCATGCTCATCTCTTAGCTTTGTTTTATCAGAGATTAGAGAGGCTTGTAATAGGTTGCCGGATGTGAAGATCCAGGCTATTAGGAGAGAACAAAATTGTGTAGCTCATGAGCTTGCGCAGCTGGCGAAGCGCATGGTTCACACGGCGGTGTGGTGTGCGCGGGCTCCCCGCTGTGCTGAGCAAATGATCGCTAGGGATTGTAATCCGCTTCCTGAGTGATCAATGAATTTCTCTCCCTCGCAAAAAAAAAAATTGAACGTAATACAAGGCCACAAGTGCTTTACAATACCATGAGAGTATTACTGTCCACTCCCTTGAACAATTCGGTGGTGATCCACCCCTCACACCAGCCAACCCCCCAGATTGACAGCCTAGATCGGTGGTGAGGTGCTGCCAAAAGCTGGGGATGTGGCGCTCAGGGCGATGAGCCATGTCGCCAATGCAAAAGCCAGAAACTCCCTGTTGCTCACCATCTTCACGAGCTGTTTGTTAGTGCTTGTGAAAGCAAGCAGGAGGCAATGGCTAGGGGGGTGCGGCTAGCCACACATGCACGGACACAAAGTACACGAAATGGCGACTGTAATCGCGGCTGCTGTAATTTTGAGTCAAGTCAAAGGTCCACGCCTTATGTAGAGCCAGACGCACTGGACCCGCCGGCGTGGTCAAGACGGCAGGACGTACAGTTTCATGGGCGGTTACAACAACGATGTTGCTAATCCGTCAGCATCCTCCTCACCTGGGAGCCACGGCGATTAATCGAAACCATACGGTGCATTTACTTGCAAGATAGGGCAAGCAGCCCAGCAGCCACACATATGACAACTTTTGAATGTTGAGGAAATTCCTTCCATGGCCTAAAAAAAGATGATGCTTCCTTCTTTGACCTTTTCCTAATCAAACTTCCTTATTAGGACCAAAACCATTTTCCATTTCCTTCCACGGCCCTTCCCTAAATTTTAGCACTTAACGGTATTAATTCGAGGGTAAAAAGATTATTTTCCCCCAAAAATGAAATAAATCTTAATTTATTAAAAATATTATTGGAATTTAACTGTTATTTTACTGGTTGATTTTATTTACTAATTATGTATCGGTTAGTTTTAAATTTCAATGTAATAAAAATTTGAGCTTTGTTCTATACAAAATTCATAATTATGCCAAGAGGTGAATTAAAGTTTATTTTTATCAGAGGTAAAACAGTCTTTTTCTTATCTTTCACTTAACGCCATTAAGTATCAGAATAGACGGAAGGGCCATGGAAGGAAACGAAAAATAGTTTTAGTCCTAATAGGGAAGTTCGATTTGGAAAGGGTCAAGGAAGGAAGCACCATCTTTTTTGACGCCATAGAAGAAATTTTCTCTTAAATGTTCTTGCTAGTATCACACCTACAAAATGCGTATAGCTAGGTTCTAAAGAGACCATCTTTTGCCGAGTGCCTGCCACGTCGGCACTCGGCAAAGTCTTTGCCGAGTGTCCGATGGAAAGTTCTCAGCAAATAGCTCTTTGTCGATGAAAGGCTGTCATAAGCCAGTTTGTCAAGAGTAATCTGGACTTTGCCGAGAGTAATTTGGCACTCGGGAAAGAAGGGGTTTCCGTAGTGCAGTTTCACGATTACGATTTTATCCTTCTCCTCTTTAATAGTACAATAGAAGTGACTGATATGCTTTGTATTCGGATTATCAGTTAAGCATATTTATCTGACTTATTGAGAAACTTGTATTTTATTTATGAACCGTTTAGCATCCAAAACAATGACCAATAGTTTCACCATTGGTTTGATCCGTCGGTGCAGAAATCTACTATTCTAATGATCATTATTTTATCAAAATTGAAGGTAGTATCAGAAAAATTAAGAGCTGTAGACTTGAAATGAGTAGTTTGTTTAGGTCAGAATCCATGGAAGCTCGTTCCTCAAGAATCCAAAAATCCTTACACTCCGCTGGAGCCCATAGACTAGTGGCTTAATAATGGCTACATCATTACTCCCTCCGTTGAGACATATGAGGTGTACTTTGACTATCTATATTCGAGATGGATTGATAAATCAATATCATGTGACCAAAAATTGACATCATTGATCGAATTTTAATTAAAAAATTCTTTCTTACTGTTATATTTTTTTTACTACTAATAAAATATTATAAGAAAATACTAGTCAAAACTCACATTTAAATACGCCTTATATTGTTTGGAGGGAGTATGTACAAGTCAACTTTAGAGATACTTATTGACTAAATGTTTTAGGGTAACTTTTTGAGGAGGATATGGGAGAGGCCGGAACAGAGGTCTGCTAAAGCCATTGTAGCAAAATGTTTGACAAAATGGCTCTAGCTCTGGCTCAGGTAATAATGAATATGCGAGAGGACAGAAGAGAGAAGCCTCAATAAGGTAGAAAAAGTGGCTTACGGCTGTTCAAAACCCAAAACAATTTTTTCTGACTTCGCCACTTTTGCGTACATAAGTTTTTGGCAGGTGTTATGGCATAAGCCAAGGCTGAACTTGTTCCATAAGCCCTCCCGAAGGCAGAAATTGCTTATTAGAATATGTATTTCATTTAGCTCTTGTCATCCCAAGATTTGAACTATTATTTGAGCATCATATTTTGTATCGGACCTAATATAAATAATACGTGAATTACTAAATATCTCACTGAAAATGAGTAAAAATGGACTTATTAAATCAGAATCACACGAGCAAGATTGTGGATATTCATGGAATTTCTTTTTGTTGACTCCATTTTGAACCTTGTAATTTTTTTTGCTTTGGTAACGAAATTCAGGGTTATCCGGTTATAGACAAAAGAGCAAACTGAACACATGTACATACGCTACTTGGGGTTACATATTATCCCTCATGAAAATGTACGGAAACTCGTTGACCTTGTCGTCTTGGATGATACTTTGTCTCTCCCTCAATTTTTTTTTCTTTTTTGAGATGAGCCTCTCTTGTTTGCTTCGAGAAAGAAGCTGCAAGATTACAGAGTCTGGAATGTGCAATATATTTCCTTTTTTTTAAAGGCATTCGTACATCGCAGCGGACAAAGCAATTTCTTCATGGATGCACTTTTGGAGTCAATTTTGTAACGTCGGATTATATTAGGCCCAGGGCCTATTGGGCTGATGACAACCCAAATCTCATGGTTTGCCTAATAACACGAGACAACAAGCAACAAGTTGAATCATGCCTCCTCAAAAAAAAAAAAAGTTGAATCATGCCACATTGTAGTTCAGCATGGTGGAAGAAAATTACTTAAATTGCCAATGTTTTGAAGCGTATTAACTGTAGCTAACCTCTTACGTGGAAGGAGTGGGAACCAAAGTAAACAGTGGGCCTAAGCCACAATTTGGAACCCAGTCATCACAACAAAACTGAACCGCTGTTGCGACGAACCGGAAGGCTCTGTAGATGTGGTTTGGCAAATTGCAGCTGCTCAAATGCGCTACAAATGGGCATTCTATGTAGCTCCTGTGGTTGGTTCCGTTTCGAGGATTTTTAAATATCTGTATTTGTTTTGCGAACTTTTGAATATCTGCATTGACCGTTAATATAATGTGAAATACAACATTAGTCACTGAATTGAAGATAGGACAATGACCTAGCTTTTTATTACAGTGTTTTGTAATGTTTCATGTTATATAGGACGTAGCATGGTTTATTCTATTAAATCGTAGTGCCACAGGAGGAACATCAGACGTATGCATGTAAAACTTCAAAATCAATCATTATATTATTTATCATCAGTAAGGATTCAATTTTGAATCCTTGTAAAAGTTTCGATCAACATGCCAATTCCCTTTGAGTTTCTCTTGTTCTTACAAAAATATATGTTCCAATCCAAGCTGGCTTATTCTATTTAGCATATATTTCGACTTATTGTTGTATGCATTATGCAATAGTCTCTAGCTTTTGAGTGAGATGACTCCGTTTTTGATCATCCACTCCATGCTCCAAGCGAGATTAACGTTCTTAAGCGTCCAGTAGGCCCACCCGAAGGTGGCTCGCCCGTAAACGTCTTCCTGAACTTGTGCAAACTTTTGGTAATCAGCCTTTGACGCTCCTGGTACGTTCCATTCCGCTACCCACTCCCCTGTGATGAGTAACACATTCAGATCACAGTGCTCTTAAACAACTTGCTTGTAGTCGTCAAACAGAATGAAGAAGAGGAAAAGAGATAAAAAAAAATGTTAGAGCCACTGATCCCTTACCTACGAATGTGAGAGGGGATCCATTTTGGGTCGTGACGGCGGCGAGGTCAGAGGAGCGGTTGTTCTTCACGAAGTCGATGTTTTGCTGGACGGTGAGGTTGTTGAACGCGCTGTTGAACAGGTTGTAGTAGTGCACGTCGAGGACGGAGCCGGAGAAGCCGCCAGCGAACTGAAGCAGCTCCGTCGGGTCGTCGGTCCCCAGCCTGTTGGACATGATCACGTACGCCGTCGACGTGTGCCGGCGCACGGCGTTGTAGCCATCCTGGTAGTATTTCTTCAGGCTAGGCAAGGTGGCGCCCGGTGCCAGCGGCTCGTTCAGCAGCTCGACTGCCAGGAAGCTAGCGCGGTTCGCGTACCTGAAGGCAAACAATGAAGGTGTCAAAAAAGGAGGCCCGGAAATTCCATATTTGATTTACCCTCAGTTTTGAGATGAGCATGAAAATGATTAGTTAGAAGTTAACCTTGATGCGAGGAACTCAATGACTTGCACGGTTTCTGCGATGTTTGCGTCACTGGTGCCCCAACTTTGTGTGCCGTCTCTGCTACCACTATGCTCCCATGGGTTCTGTGACCCAGGCGCAGCGTGCAGGTCAACAATGACACCCAAGTTATACTTAGTGCACCCAAAGAGAAGATGAGACAATATGGTTAAGAGGTGCTTCGTGTTCAATGGAAATCTGGAGAAACTGCATGTGCTTTTCTTACTCTGCCCAGTCGAACGCGTTATCCAAGGCTTTGAGTGAACCTCCAACGAAGGGAAGAGGAGGGGGGTCACTGGCGATCCACCATCCCACTGGGATTCTCACCGCATTCAGTCCGCTGGATGCGATGAAACTGAAATCGTCCTCGACTATATAGGTGTTCCAATGATCCTGTAAAACAAATTGAATCAGAAACTAAAAAAAAAAGTAGTCTTTCCGTATCACTATCTCAAAAGAGAAAAAAAACAAATGATTGCTTCTAGTATAAAAACACATTGATAAATCACACATGTCAACTATGCATGTTCCTGAATCCTCAATCCTGATCTTGGCGAGGGTGCCGTTTTTTTAGTAATACTAATCATTCAAACATGCCAGTGCTGTATTTTGCTGACCAATATAGACAGCATTGAATGGGAAAAGTCAGGCATATTTGTTTTCAGAAAAATATGGTAACATGGTAAGCACAGCAAGGTGCGGTTTTATGCAGCAGGAACATATTTAAATCAACAACCTTATGTGATTTACAGTTGAAATAGATTCTTTTATGAGGATGTTGATATCTTACGTACCTGGAGCACCTTGGTCGCATCTGTGATGCCGTAGCCATTGCATATCTGGTACTCCCCTTGTAAGCGGCCAGCGGTAGTTGTCTCAAAAACAGATGGATCACTGTCACTCCAGTCTGTGTCCACACCGTGGTCAGCAGTCAACGACTGCTTGGTCTTCGCCTAATTTCATCACGGCAGAAGGAAATTAAAGGTATCATCAAGCACAAACGTATGTCTGTCAAACTAGATATACTTTCAGCTCAGTATGTGAAGCTTGATTTGTGACGATAACTTAGGCCCCATTCTAAACTTTCGTAACCATTTTGGTGCCTCCATTTCTGACATTATTACGCTATTAATGGGGTATATATTTTGAATCTCAGTATATGTATTATGAATATAAATATGGTTCTGAACTTGATGTGGCTTTTGTTCATTTGCAAGTTGCAGGATGTTAGGCACTCTTTGTACCCTCTATGGGCGGGCACACGTCGCCATCATCACGCACAAGCTCCACATACAATGCGCGCGACGACCAGCAGCAGCACGCACGACCGCCACTACAGGCCAGGCCACAATAGTCGGCAAACATGTGCAACTTGTCGCGGCGCCCTTAGCATCCTACGAACATGCCACTGCCGGCAAGAGAAAAATCTTAATGCATGAGTTGTACAGTACCTGCAAGAAGAGGCCGTTTGGCGCCCGGATGCGCATCCGGGTCGGGTCGCCGTCCCGGCGCACGATCTGGAACGTCTCGGACGGCCCGGGCGTGGTTGCAGTGGCGACGACGGCGCCTGTGCTGCTGACGCCCCAGAACTGCCCGCCGAACACCCTAAAGTTGTACGTCGTCGCGTTGATCCTCCACAGCTGGATATGTAAAAGATTAAACGGACGTTTATATGTAACGAGTTATTTTGGTCAAGTAGTACGTAGGGATCAATTAACTAGCTTGAAACATATATAACAAATGGTTCCGGACCACTAACCCTGAAGGTCTCCCACGAAGATGCTTGAGTCCGGTCGGCGACGATGGTGCTGCCGCCGCCCTGGTCGGCGGCGAGGTACGTGTTCTGGGTCACGGACTTGAACTGCAGCTGGGTGCCATCCTGCACATGTACCATGCATGAAACGGCGATATCAACAAAGGCCATGCATGAATGATCTCGCCAAGTTGGAAACGAGGTGCCATGTACTACTTTGCTAGCCAGGTACTACGCACGTACCAAGGTGTCGTTGTTGGTGATGCCGTAGAAGAGGGACGGCAGTGCGGCCCCGGCGGCGCCGCCGCTAACCTTCTCCTGCCCTCGGACCGGGGAAGGAGGCACGACGAGCAGACAAGGAGGAGAAGCGCCAGGCGCACTACGGTGGTGTTCGCTCTGCTCATGGTGACTGCCTAGGAGCTGATGGATGCAGAGCTTGGCAATCGAAGACACCACTCTATATATATATAGGCGTAGCTGCTGCTCCATGATCGCGTCGCCGAGTAATAAGCGCCCTCGCGGAAACTGATGGGCCACGCGCACTAGCTCTCGCGTGGTTCTCTACGCTTTCTTCCTTCCAGGACTTACAATATGACGCGATGCAATCATTTAGGATTGGGACAATATAGCATTTTAATCATTATTTTAGACTATAATTATAAAATAGTCATCAATTTTCAGATTTTACAAGATCACTATAGATTTTTTTTTCCAGATTTTGCAAGATTACCACAGATTTTCAAAAAATCCATGATGAAATCACAAAATATTTTGCAAGACCACGATTTTTTTTTTAGAATTGTGTTACGATCGCAAAATCTGAATATCCATGGTTCTTTCGCACTGAAAAAATATGATTCTTTTGCAATTGTCCTTTTAAGATTCAGTAGTTCGGGCCGGTGCTTGCAGCTCACGGGTGTTCATCCACGGGTTTCTGGAACCGGCAAGGAAACGGGCGGGTGAACTAGTTCATCTTGTACAGTTACTGGTCACCCGCGAGTCTCCAGCGGGCAGCCGCCGGTTTAGCTGCCTGGTTTTCCGATGAACAGGCCTTGCTCTAAACGGAAGCAGCGCTGAGATGAATGATTAGATGTTCTTCTTGGAATGGCGGTACAGGATGACCAGCGGTTCGGCGATTCCAAGCCAAACCACCAGGTCAAATGTTTGAAGCCGGCGTCGGTGATGACCTCTGACCCATGCATACTCTTCGAGAACCTTATTGGCTTAAGTGATCCGGCCTGATTTCCTTTTTCAACTTATATTATGCCAATCATATCGATCCAGCTGGCTCCTGATCTCTAATGTACGGTCAACTGGCTGGAAGTCCCACCAATCAGGGTTTTGCTTACTTTTTTTTTTCGAGGAATCAGGGTTTTGCGTACGCACTTCATACATCTATGGACGCCGGGCCTGCCAATGAGAGGTCAGGGTTCTCCCTTTTTTTCCCCGGGAAGGGGATTGTTTTCTGCAGGTCATAGAAACAGTATTTGGGGCCCATCCCGACTGACGAGATATCAAGCAGGCGAAGCATGGACGTGACACGATAATAACCAAGTCCCGTGGCTCTCGATTGCATGGTCTTTTTTAACTCTGTACTTTTGATCACAATCTCTTTGTTTATCTTCAGTTTGCTCGTGGCTAAGCATCAGTGACACAGGTGATGGCCAAGCCAATTTAGATGATCATTTTATTTTTATCTCGGTGATGCAATGGTAACAGTCACATTGATCAGCCAAAACTGATTGTTGGAGATCACACCGAAGCCACTACCTGACCCACACGAAGACCAATCTTTATCAGCAAAGGAGGAGAGGAGAAAGGCCCACGCGAAGATCATGTGCCTGCTGCGAAGAAAGAACAGAAATACAAACAAACACAGATTAGCGTCCAGCTCAATTCAACCCGACTAAAGAGTCGTGCTGAATTAGCCAATGGCGTTCTTGTAAATATGACCTTTCCCTCTCATTATAAATATGGAGGGGAACGGATCTGTATGATCATCTGTTTTTCAGGCCGTGAGCCAAAGGAACAAGCATTCGAACCGCACTCAACTCTATCTGAACGCTTGACCCCTTCGCCCAGCACCGCGGGCAAAGGGGGGCTTCGCGCACTCTGACCTGCAGGGAACCTGATCAAGAACAAATTTGACCGGAGCCTTGGAGCCAAGAAGAGGGCTTCGCCAACACCGCCACCTTCGACCTGCGACCCCAAGCATCAGGAGGGCTTCGCTAACTCGAACCGAAGGATGCGATCACCTTCGATAATCAAGAACGAGCTAAGCATCATCAACAATAGGGATGAAAGTGGATCGGAGCGGAGCGGATAACACCTTCCCCATATCCTAATCCATTTTTTTTCATCGGATTCGGAGCGGAGCGGATAATTTGTGGATGCGGTTAAGGATACAGATATTTTCGGATGTCAGAA
>LAPY01000284.1:115833-127142 GCA_000970635.1 Eragrostis tef | reverse complement strand
AAAGGTCAGCAGGCGCTAAGCTCCCATCCACATGATGCCAGCCAAATCCTCCCCTAGGCTTTTTGCCCAAACCCAGTTGTGGTTACTGTTTGGACTTTTGGTTTTGTTCCAACTTTCATCGAACTGTGCTGCGTACGATCGATAGGTGCAGGCACATACTCCTCGTTTTGCAGCTGTTTGATGCGCCGTTCAGAAAACGAACGAGCTTATCTGATCGAATCATGCGACCGTAACCACCGCAAGTTGGTGATAAGAAAGCATATAAAACGGGTCACCGTCACCTCGCAGCTCCTGGCTGAGGTCACTATGATGATTGAGGATCTGAAGGTTTCGATAAGAAAGCATAACTTCATGTATTGTTGCCAAAGATTGCTCCAAATCTGCTTTTCACCGCGCTGTGCTAACCACCTTCTCCGGCACCTCATCGCCCACCGGTGATATGCACAAATAGCACATGATGAAGTCATAACAAGTACAATCTGTTGTTCAAGTTCACGGTCACACCTGAACGAATACAAAAGGTTTGAACATGCATAATATATATCATTGGAAAGATATTAAAGTCTATTTTCATATGCAACAAACCATGTGACGCTTGGACTTCCGAGCAAGGAGTTATGGTTATTTTAGTAGAAGGTGCCATCCAGCCAAGTGCCTGCGCGAGAATTGAAAAGACTTCTCAAATACTCAGCTAATGAAGAGTCAAGAAGACTCTTGATATGGTGTTTAGCATTCATATTGACAACTTTTCACGTACATCTTTCATAGTATAAATGTTCATGTATCCCTCACTTGTAAAAGTGACTTTTGATGATGAAGAAATAGACATCTTGAGTGTGGTTCTCTCTTTATGAAGATAATGTTTAGAATTAGTGAGGCATAAGTGTCTTGTAACAATTGTTCTTTTGATTTCTGAAGGGATTGTAGAACACCGAACTTCTGTTCACCCTGTTCGTGCTTCACATCTATATGGTGTGATTGTGTGGGCAGGTTCTCGTCGGTGCGTGGAAGGGCGGCTGTCTCGTGGTTCGTCGTGGGTGCAAGATCTCGTGGTGCGCCTCCTCTCCGTTATGTCATGCAACGATAGTTATCATGTTCTTGTGTTTCACCGTGAAGATCGGGCCAATAAAAAATTGCTGCCAAGTAATCCTTACGTGTGTGCACATCAGTCTTGACCTCACAGCTCCGATGTAGTACTACTATATGGTTAGATGGTTCAAAAAAGTTGCAGCTGAGTCAAAGGGAGATTGTGAACACGAAACACGACGAATATGTTTGATACATAACAACATGAACCGAAGCATGAAATGGCGGATGACAATTGACAATGGGTTTGATGGTTGCAAATTTCAACCATGATCAATGTACTAGTTACAAAAGTCTGATAGTACCATGTTGCATCAACTGCCGGCGCCCACAGCAACTGCATCTTGTACCTGGCTACCAGCTGGTCAAAGTGGTCAGTCAAGCTCAAGCACAAGGGGGAAGCTTCGCGCCGACCGAGCCTCAGAGTTCAGACCTGTTCATTTGCCACAGGAAGCGAGACAAGGAAGATTCGTTGAGGCAGGGGCAAATCCGTCATTACTTGTGATCTCTCCTCTAATCACTAGTGCCCCGCACCAGTCTCCACCCCCGACCTCATTCTCGGCGGCTCAGCAAAACCCCGTTCCCTCCCTTCCCCAAAAATCCTGCAGAAATCCCCCGAAACCCCACGCGCCGCTCGGATCCCCAAGCGACCCAAGCGAGTGGAGGGAGGCGGAGCTTGCCTTCGATCCCTGTGCTCCCCGCTCCCCTCCTTCTTCCCGACCCGGCCGTGCGGTGGATGGTGCGTGGCCGTCGCCGTTGACACCCCTGCCCGTCATGGCGTCGGCGTCGGACGCGCGGCGCCTCGCGGTCGTGCCGCAGCTAGGTGAGCTGCCCCAGCCCTTCGGTCCCTTTCCTTTGCCCTCACGCTGTGATTCACGGCGCCTTGCGCGCGCCCGTGCCGTCTGGTCCGATCCGATCTGGGTGTGGTCTTGGTCAACGCTACGGTCGGGGTCAGCGCTCTGCGGAACGAAGCGCAGGTGTACGGACGCCAAGAGGCGCCGGCGGGGTTTGGGCTTTCTCTGGAACTATTTAGGTTCATTATTATGTCGAGATGGGCGCGCGGTGTTGTTGGCAGGTGGACAGTATCGCATCAGTGCGGAGTGTAGAGTAGTAGTTTTTTTTTTTTTTTTTGGCTGGTTTGCTGTGCTTCACAGCGGAGGCTTCCGGGAGGATTCAGAGAATCGGTGCTTAGAGCTCGGTGTAATGGAAAATTGGGGATTGATCATTCATGGGTTTGGAGTTTGGAAGTAGGTGGATTTTAAAGCCTCCCAGTTTTAAGAGCACGGGGCCTCTGATCAGCGAAGGAGTTAGCAGACGCCTCACTTAACGGGGTTTTGGTTCGGCGGTACTGATTAATTGGGTAAGATTTTGGGTTGGGTAGGTCAGGTGGGTTTAGCGGTAAAATTTGTAATATACGGTGGCTTCATTTTCTATTTGTATTAGGTTCTGTTGGAATTGGATCGTGTGATTGACCTTTTTGTACTCTACTGTGGGAAGACTGTTCTGGTCTCTTATCTGCGTATGCTGGTTGAGATCTTGTTTCATAAGTATTGTTCTCTGTTTGAGCTTTATCTCAAGCTTAATGGAACATGGAGATTCATATATTGTCAGAAATCCATCTGATCTTTTGCAAAACAGTGTGATGATCTGAAAGTACCTCAACAATTGTGCCCCGCATTATGAGACTTCGAAATATCTGTGATGCCATTGTGTTCATCTCCAAGGCTGTTGGTTCCAATTGCTTAACAATTTTTTTTTTCATGATCTGAACAGATATTCAGCAGATATTGAAGGAAGCTCAACATCGTTGGTTACGCCCTGCTGAAATTTGTGAAATACTTAAAAACTACAAAAACTTCCGCATCGCCCCAGAACCACCAAACAGGCCTCCAAGTACGACATCTCTCTCCTACATTAAACAATGACACAACTTATTGGTGTTTTTGCGTAAAAGTAGTTTTGGTTGGTGAATTGCCTGAAATTATGAAAGCTTAGTGGTTGATACTTGATAGGTCATTTTAAAAGCTCTATTGCTGTAATTATTGAAACTGCATGCTAGTTTATTTAGGTACCCTATAGTACTTCCATAATTTGATTGGCTCTGATTACTTGTGATTTCTAATTTTTTATTACCTATTGTACAATGTGAGTTTGTATTTCTGCAGAATTTGATTGTGTTCTACAAAGGCCGGTAGCATGTGATTTGTTATGCTAGGTTATCAATGATTACTGACTCGTCAACTTGCAAATGTCTTGCACTACACAAAACTGTGTTAGAAGATGTCCCTTGCTTGGCCTTGTTTCCAAAGTCTTTGGAAGTCCTTATTTTTCTGTCTTTCTTTCATAATTCAATGCATCTTGGGTGCAAGTTTCTTCAATAATGTTCCATCAAATGTTTGCGAAGTTCATGATGACCTACGATAGTCCCCAGTACAAATTTGCAATTGGATCTTGGCCACTGAAATTATTCATGTCTTGCCTAGGTGGGTCACTTTTTTTATTTGATCGGAAAGTATTGAGATACTTTCGGAAGGATGGCCATAATTGGCGGAAGAAAAATGATCAAAAGACTGTCAAAGAAGCCCATGAAAGGCTAAAAGTAAGTCATTGCAGGCATTCAAAATATGTTTTTCAATGGTCGCTTTGCAGTGATTTTTTTGTTGATTTCTTATTTTTTTCTATTATTTATTGACAAGAAATTAAGATTAAAACTGATTCTGTCATTGTTTCAGTCTGGAAGTATTGATGTGCTTCACTGCTACTATGCTCATGGGGAAGATAACATAAACTTCCAAAGGAGGACTTACTGGATGTTGGAGGAGTAAGTGGATTTCTATCCTAGTGTCCTGTTGAAATATCATAAATGCAGAAACATTTGGTATGAGCACATGGGAGTTTGCATGCACATATATATTGACCAAACCGGATAATATCTGAACAACCTTTTGATTGATTTTGCAGGGATTTTATGCACATTGTACTTGTACATTATCTCGAGACAAAGGTAATACTTTCTGATGCGCTCTCTTCTTAGTGATTAGAGATCTTTTTCTGCCAACAATTTTCTTTCAATGCCCACTATATGAAGTGAAGTGCCTTGCTGCCAGATTCTTGATACAGAGGCATTAAATGATTCTTTTCTAATGCTATGTGTCATACAAGGTTGGATTTTGAAATATGAACCTAAATTTAAATAGCTTATATTCACTGTTTTTTTTCTGCAGATTGCAGAAGCATTTATTTTGAAGGATTCATTGCTAATACCATCTTTTGAAAGTTAGACTTCGAAAAAAATAGACATGTATCATACATAGACACCTTGATTTCATTGCTTTTTTTAGAGCCACGGAGGCACTTATTTAGATAATTCTTTGCTATTACGTAGTACTATATATCATATATAGTTGACTTTGTTAATACAGCCCCATGCCATATTTGAAACTTGTCTTTTATGCCATATTTGGAAAATATTATGGGTCTGAATTTGTTAGTTCCGATGAATACAAGGTTGTTGACATTTAAAGGAACTCAACTATAGATGTTCCCTTCATTCGAAACAACCTCTTAAAGCACATAACGTTTATATTGATATATTTCTTAGTTTCTTCCATTGCAAATACATGGGTGATAGATTATTATAGTGTTTAAAATCTAAGTATAACTAGTATTACCATGTCTTTATTCAGTTGGTATCAAATTTGAGAAAACAAATATTTGTGGCTGTCTTATGGGTCTGATGAATTTGTTAGTACCAATGAATAGATTGTTGACTTACTAAAGAAACTCAACTCTAGATGTTTCTTTCATCAAAACATCCTCTTCAAGCATGTAACATTTTATATTGATAACTTGTTTCCTTCAAAAGCACTACAAAACAAACAACCAAAAAATGAACTCTTTGTGCCCTAAATCTTAATGAAAATTTTCTATGGCATGTTCTGTTGGGATGAGTAGTTTTCCTCATTCTGCTCCTGCAAGTTCTTAGGATTCTATTTGATCTCACTGCGTGAATATGACCTTCAGGGCGGGAAGTCGCATCGTGCTAGGGCCAATAATAACATGATTCAAGAAGCTGCTGTGGATAGTCCTTTAAGTCAGTTACCTTCACACACTATAGAGGGTGAAAGCTCAGTTAGTGGACATGCCTCAGAATATGAAGAGGCAGAGTCAGGTAGGGTTTTGGCTAGCTTATTCGGTCTTACCTAATGGCAAATAAAATGCTATGCAACTAAAATAGTTTCACTGATACATATTCCAATTATGCACAGAATATCTAAAGCAAAATTCGGTGCAGCAGATACTTATTCAGGAGGAGCCAGATACAACTCTTTCACTTGGATGCAGCAGCATGAAAATGGAGGTGGACCCGTGATAGATTCTTCTGTTTTCAGCTCTTACACTCCTGCTTCATCTGCAGGTAACCACCATTCAAACTTATATTCTGTGCTATGAACCTAAGTGCAGTTGATCTTAATCTTCTTTGCTCTAAATGTAGGCAGTTATCAGGGACTGCGTTCTATGGCCCATAATACAAGCATCTATTCTGGTACTCAAGATAAATCTTCTTTGGTTCTCGATGGTTCAAGTCCCGTGTTTACTCTGAATGGGCATGCAAGTCAAAATGATCTTCCGTCGTGGAATGAGGTTGTAAGGTTGGATAATGGGCCTGTTCAAATGCCTCCTCTCCAATTTCCTGTTCTTCCTGAGCAAGGGACTTCCATGGAAGGCTTGGGAGTTGATTATTTGACATTCGATGAAGTATACTCTGATGGGCTTAGTCTCAAAGATATTAATGCTGCAGGTGCTGATGCAGAGTCATTTTGGCAGGTATGTCAATCTGCTGTTTCCTGTGGTGATACTTTTAAGGATCTATAACGATACACATGGTTTATTCGCTAGTTCATGTTCAGGGAATGTCTTGCCAAACTTCAAAGTACATATTATAGTTTTTTTTTGAGGAATATACAGTAGGTGAAGCCCCTACTGTCCTAGTATTTGTGAGTTTCATGGCCAAAAGGCCAGGTAAGTACAACTCATGCCTCTTCAGGCAGCTGAAAGAGAGAAAAGGAAACATCAGTACTTAACTCCTTAAGTAATATTGAAAAGGAAACATCAATACTTATCATAAACCATTCTGAGAATTTAAGTTGTACATGTACCTGTTGTACAAATGTTTCAGGATGATCACAGATTGGCTTCTGTTCAGTGTACATTTACTGCCTAAAAACTAGTCACTGTTGCTTCAACTTAATTATATGAAAATTGTTAAACCATGATGGATTCTTACCCATAGAATCTGATCTTATTTTTTTATCATTGTTTTTGGGACTTTCTGCTATTATTTTGTCACATTTCGTAGTGAATAAGTGTTTCGCTTCGTTGTTATGGTTATAGTTACTTTGTATAGGCAGCATACTGCACATAACCACTCATTTGGCACTTCTATCTGGTACAATTTTTTGAGGCATTTTGTATTTCAGTTATCCAGTGGTACTGGTGATATGTCAGCAATAGAGAATAGCTACCCGCAGAATGATGGTTCTCTTGAGGCAGCCAGTTATCCATTTTTGAAGACTCAATCTTCCAGTCTATCTGATATCCTGAAAGATGGCTTTAAGAAATCTGACAGTTTTACAAGATGGATGAGCAAAGAGCTTCCTGAAGTGGAGGATTCCCAAATTCAATCTAGTTCTGGTGCGTACTGGAGTACCGAAGAGGCAGACAGTATTATTGAAGCATCAAGCCGTGAGCCACTGGATCAATTTACTTTGGCCCCAATGGTCTCGCAGGACCAACTCTTTAGTATAGTCGATTTTGCTCCAACCTGGACATATGTGGGCTCAAAGACTAAGGTGTAATGCAGTTAATGTGAAATTTTTATTCTTTTTTCTTCATAAGCTTAAAATTTTGTATGTGATAAGAACTTTAGTCCTGATGGTTGTAACAAACTAACTGTTGGGCTTCACAGGCAACTAATTCTCACTTGCTTGACATGCAGATTCTAATTATCGGTACAATCCTGAATAACAGTCAAGTCAACAAGAAATGCAAGTGGTCATGTATGTTTGGAGAAGTTGAAGTTCCAGCAGAGATGTTAGCGGATGGGAGTCTCTTCTGTTATTCGCCCTCACATAAACCCGGTAGAGTCCCTTTCTATATCACCTGCTCCAACAGGTTAGCTTGCAGTGAAGTGCGAGAGTTTGAATTTCGACCAAGTGATTCCTCATACATGGATGCTCCTAGTCCACATGGTGCAACAAACAAAGTTTATTTCCAGATACGCCTTGATAAACTTGTGTCCCTGGGACAAGATGAGTACCAGGCAACTATATCTAACCCAAGCGTGGAGATGATTGACTTGAGCAAGAAGATAGGTTCACTTATGATGAACAATGATGAATGGTCCAACCTACTAAAATTAGCTGATGATAACGAGCTTTCTACTGATGACCAGAAGGATCAGTTTGCTGAAAACCTGATAAAGGACAAACTGCATATCTGGCTTCTCAATAAAGCAGGTGTGGGTGGTAAGGGACCCAGTGTATTAGATGATGAAGGACAGGGTGTGCTTCATTTAGCAGCTGCCCTTGGATACGATTGGGCGATAAGGCCAACAGTTTCTGCTGGTGTGAATATTAATTTCAGAGATATCCATGGGTGGACTGCACTCCATTGGGCTGCCTTTTGTGGAAGGTAAGTTGTTAAGCTGCCACTAGGTAATATTTTTCTTTCTCTTTTGCATGCCAATTTTTTGTAATACGACTCAACTTGTGCAGAGAGCGGACTGTAGTTGCGCTTGTTGCACTGGGTGCAGCTCCTGGAGCTTTGACAGACCCGACTCCTGATTTCCCATCCGGAAGTACGCCGGCGGATCTTGCATCTGCTAATGGACACAAGGGAATATCTGGTTTCCTTGCAGAGTCTTCTCTGACAAGCCATCTTCAGGCCCTCAATCTCAAGGAAGCCAATATGGGTGAAATATCTGGTCTACCTGGTATTGGAGATGTTACTGAGAGAACTTCACTGCAGCCTGCAAGTGGAGATTCATTAGGTGCTGTTCGGAATGCTGCTCAAGCTGCTGCTCGGATTTATCAAGTGTTCAGGGTGCAATCCTTCCAGAGAAAGCAAGCAGCTCAATATGAGGATGGTAAAGGTGGAATATCAGATGAGCGTGCCCTTTCACTCCTTTCTGTCAAGCCATCCAAGCCAGGGCAGGATCCCCTAAATGCTGCTGCAACTCGTATACAAAACAAGTTCAGGGGTTGGAAGGGGAGGAAGGAATTTCTTCTTATTAGACAGCGGATTGTAAAAATCCAGGTGTGTTAACAGTATAAACTATTTTTGTTCTCTTATGCGCTAGCTCAAAATTTATTTTAGGATGTCTGTGTGAGTAATATCTCTACTGTTTTGAAAATAGGAGTTGGTGGTGATGGTCAATCTGCCATCACCTCTACTCTAACCCTACACCCACTGTATTTACCCATCACTGCCACTGTACTAATATATGAAAATGCACTTTTACTACTCAGATTCATTTATATCCTAGGTATGATTTGGGGATTTAGTAGTAGTCTTGTTTATTACATAAACATTGTATGAAAATGGAATTATTTGATTTGTTGTGTCGAGGCAACATTATGCTACACGACTACATAGTGTGGTCTAGGCCAGTAAATTGTGACGTAGTATGCATTTTTGTACTTCGGAAAATAGTCTATTTTGTATAGAACCAGGATATGGCTGAGCCTTTGCTCTCTTTTTGTTTTTCTGGTCACCTAGGCTCATGTACGAGGCCATCAAGTGAGGAAGCATTATCGAAAAATAGTTTGGTCGGTTGGGATAGTGGAGAAAGTTATACTGCGGTGGAGGAGAAGGGGAGCTGGGTTACGTGGGTTTAGGTCTACAGAAGGTGCAACAGAGGGTAGCAGTGGCGGGACAAGTAGCAGTTTGATCCAGAATAAGCCTGCGCGGGATGATTATGATTTCTTGCAAGAAGGACGCAAGCAGACTGAAGAAAGGCTGCAGAAAGCTCTTGCTAGAGTTAAGTCCATGGCTCAGTACCCGGAAGCAAGAGACCAGTACCAAAGGATTTTGACTGTTGTGTCAAAAATGCAGGAGTCTCAGGTAATGACCTGGTTTTCTTAGAAATTTCTTCTGAATCAGACATTGGCATTGTTCTGTGCTACTGATCTTTTTTTCCCCAAATGTCAAGACACTCACTGTTACTTGAACCATTTTCCATTGCTGATATTGTAGGCTCAACAAGAGAAGATGCTGGAGGAGTCAATTGACATGAACGAAGCTGATTTCATGAGTGAATTCAAAGAGCTATGGGATGATGACACACCTATCCCAGGTTACTTTTAATGTTAAAACTAATTGCTGGATTCCTCTGTAGATGGCTGATTTTGTCTTCAGTGCTTCTGATTGATGTACACAAGCTAATGATCCGAAGTAGTGTTGAAGCATGATCAGGCATGCTTGGGTTTGTTTTTAGTTGTGATATTTCTTGTTCGTTACAACGTAGCTTTATGTACAGTAGAATATTATCTACCTTTGAATTGGAGTCATGTATTTACAGTGTGAGACTGGTGTACATTGACGTTTGTATGTGTGCAGCAATTAGGAGTTTGAGAGTTTGCTTTTATCGCAGAAGTTGTAGATTGCAGTTCGTCTATTTTCATTATTGAGTGGTTCTGCAATGTGTTCTCTGCTGTTGATTGCGTGATGCTTTAGTGTGTTGCGGCAGCGGTTCTTTGGGGTCCGTTTCGTTCTTTTGCTAGCACATGCTACCCTAGATAATGTTGCCCAATCTTGCACAGCAAAGATAGTATGGAAAGGCGTGGCGTTCGGTTTTTACTATTGTTCCACGAAAGCTTATCTTCTATACACTTCTAGGAGTCCTGACCTTGATTCCGTGCAAGGTGCATTAAGGCCTGTGTCGTGCGGCGCAACCTTGCTCACGCGGCTCTTTGGCAAGGAAGTATGTTTGGAAATATTTAATACGATTGGCAGTTCGATTTCTATGTAATTTATTTTAATCGCCCTTTTTTTTTACCGAGAAGAGTGAGATTCATTCAAATCCCGTGAGTCCTGAAAGGCTGAAGTATTATCACTGAATCTCAGTAATAGTCTATTAGGAACTACTAAGTTACCTTTCCGTTCAAGTATGCCCCGCAGCGCGGCCCTTAGGGCCTGTTTGGTTCATGACCAAATTTTATCACGCCAAATGTTAGACGCATCACAGTTTTTTTGACAGTGTTTGCTTCACTACCACAATTGTGGCTTGTCACACTCTTGGCCCACTTGTCATAGACCCAATTCTTTGCCAAAGTTTGTCAAAAGTGTAATGAGCAAATTGCTCACCACACTTTTGGCAAACTTTGGCATAAAAGTGTGACAAAGTTTGGTCACAAGCCAAACAAGCCCTTAATCTTTCCATTTGCCTATCCGCCCCACAGCGCATCCCATTGCTGCTCGATCTTCCTGCCTCTATTAGCAAAGCCGCCTCGAGCCGCACGACACCTCTGCCCTTGCAACTATGGCTCGGCAAGCTCGATGGTTGTTTCTTCGTGACCCTTCTCCTTGCCAGTTCTATTTTGGGCTGCTCTGACTGACCTCATGTCATAATGTTATGGCCTACCTGCTGAATTTTGGCATGTTTCACGTCTTCTTCAACCTCCAGGAAAGGCTAGCACCCTTAACCTCTCTTCTATGCCAACAAAAAATGTCTGTGTTTATAGTTTATAGTCAGGTTTGCTGGTTCCAGGTGTGATTGTTCCTACCACGACATCACTTTTTTTTTTGTGTTATATATACTTTTGTTTTCTCACTTGATTATCTACCAACAATGGTAAATTTATCAAACATAAGGTACCATCTTGCAATGTGGATATAGATGTAAATTTCAAAAGGACAGGGGTCGATACGCATTTCCTAAATTAAAGGGAAAGTGAAGTTCAAGCACGTAAAATTTCTTGAGATGATGTGCATGCGATCCCACTTGTCGAAATATGACATGGGCGCTAGTGACAATCATTGTTGACCCTTGCGAGATTATAGACAATCAATAGTGCCCAAGAAAGCGATGATCTTTTGTTTCCAGAGACAATCAGTGTTGCAACTTGGTTGCTGATTCAGCGGCTGACGACTACAACAGCGATATTTCTCTACCACCCTCTTGACTGCATCTCTGTTGGTTGGGGGGGGGGGGGGGGGGAGGT
>LAPY01000284.1:88781-99478 GCA_000970635.1 Eragrostis tef | reverse complement strand
GGTGTGGGGGGGGGGGGGGGGGGGGGGGGGGGGGGGGCAGGTTGGCCGACATTTGACAACACTCTTGTTATGTAGTTCAGCCCCCCCTACAATTTTAGTCTGGATCCGCCACTGCCTTGCACCATGTTCATCAGGAGACATATTGATTACAAGCTTGCAAAACTAGAAGGTATGGCTATTTGCTCTGTTCTGGCTATCCTGGATAAGTATCTTATGACTATTTCTTTATTGTTGTGCTAGAATGGACAGTCTTGACATTAGGGTTAGGCTTGAGCAGGCTGTGCGAGGTATCTGCGGAAGGACAATAAGGGATTGCACCTAGACTTCATTGCTGCATGTGACTTGAATTATTTACATCATTGATGAGCCACTTGTTGATTATGGCTTTTGATTTATTATGTTTTTTTACATCAGTACTATAAAGAAGTAAAGCAGGTGCTTTACATGTTTGCCTGCATGGCTGCAAATTTGTCAAAATCTGTAATTATTTTCTTTTAGTAGTGAATCTGTTAGGAACACTATTTTTCCTTTCTAACTTTTGTACAGGTTACCAGAAAGCTTTACTTCCCCGATGATAGTTGATGTGTTCCATTGAGCCTGACGATTGGTGTTGTTTCCATCTCAAAATATAAAACAGGGATCGTCCATAATTATCAGAACATGAAGTGTTTTTTTAGAATTAGCGCATTTGATGATTCAATTATTAGATGATGAATTTCTTTGTTTCTATTCTGTCAATTTGCCTCAATTTAAAATTTTCAAATGACTAATATTATATTCCCCTCGTTGAGCTGTTTCGATTCTCAAATGCCATGAGTATCATATTCACTCATTCTGCCCCTCATTGAGAGTTTTCTAGCTCTCTCATGTTTCTCTTACAGAATTTAATTCGTAGTTAGTATAAGATGGAAAATTTCTCAGAATATAGGGCTACATTGTTGTTCTGAATAAATCATATGATGAGTTTTTCTACTGAAGTATAACTGCCCTGCTTTAGACTACACTGTTGTCTTAATTATGAGATCATGATATGAAAGTTTCACATATTCAGACTTGTTTACTAAATGAATTCACGATTTTAGGGGAGCAGTGCCAGCTCTTTGAGGTTTTCAACTTTCGTACTTTATGTGGCAAGTAAAACGATTTTGTTTTCTTATCTCTAGATCAATCCGTACATTGGGCAATGATGCAATACTTCTCGTTGTGATACCAGCTATGCAAGCTGCTGATGTTGCATCGTCTCGGGCTCTAAGACTGGCCAAGAATGTTATTTCAGATTGTTTGTATTCAAACCTGAAAAATAAACTTAGTTGCCATTAATTGCAGTAACTTGTTGATGTAATAAGTTAAATCGATCAAGCATCTGGAGATGCAAGACAAATGTCCTATGTTCAGGCCCTTTTGTCGAACAAGGGTCCAAAAAATTCTTGTCAGCCTCACTAATTTTGCTTATTGTGCCATCGGGGCTAATTTTTTTTAGGCCATTTGTTGATATGGACCGGAGAGAGTAACTTGTTAAGATTTCTCACAATCATCATGCATTGTCATTTTTTAGTAGAAAAATTCTGATTGTACTGCAGAATGGTATTAGAGGATCACTATGCTTTCCATAAAAAAAAAAAGATCATTACGTTCTCTGTGACCCATTGGATGAAGAAGACTGAGTGTAAGCTCATGGAATCATTGTTATGATTCTATGATCATGCAAAGCTTGGAAAACAGATCCTATGAACATGAGATGACAGGATAGCAAATATTAGCAACCATGTGAATGGGTCCCATTCCTTTCGGGACAGGTAAATGCACAAGAAAAAAATCAGTTCTATTGTTCTGACTCAAAATTTCTAAATAATTTATGGAAAGACACTATGGACAGGAAAAAGCACAAGAAAAACATTATCATTTTTATCTTTAAGCGACCTGACAAATAAGATGATCTTCAGTTGTTTGGTTGAAAGGGTGTATTGTTGTAGCCTTCAAGTTCAACTTGTTTTGGCTGGTTGTTTCCACATGGGTTGTGCTAAAGGCCATAACCATGGACCATCGTAATGTAATTTCATAACACACCGGATGCTCGTGCCTACATGACCTGTGCATTATATTGTACGTGGCCTAGAAGGGCACTAGAACAAAAGAAATTTTTTGAAGCTTTTGTTCTACACCTTGCTTTATTATTCCATTGATTGTAATAAAGACTCGACAATATTGTCTCATCGTTAAAATTATATTAATGTTTGTGGTTTAATTTTTGGGGATAATGCATTGTACTATGGTGTTATTCTGTAAAAATGAGGTGTCTCATAATTTTCTTAATCCTGTCAAGTGATGCAATTTTTAGACACGTGTGTGGCGCACGTGCATTTGTACTATTTGATGATAAGTACACTGTGCATCATATTTTTTATTTATGATAAAGTCCTGCCAAGTAATATCATTTAGGCGGACACGTGCGTGGCGCACGTGCATTTTTACTAGTATTGGTTAAAGGCTGGGGGCTATGTTTCTTGAAGTCATTGTACGAGTTGAGGTACTACAAAGACAATTATGGTTTTGGCTTTGGCTTATCTAGTAAAATGGCTTTCTAGTATAGTCAAAGCTGTTTTGCAAAATGGCTTGTCTAAGTCAAAACGGCCATGCCGCTTGATTGATCACTGCTCCTTCCTTCTTCTCACGCACAGGGTTGACTCTGGGTACAAGAAAGTTGGTGGTTAGACACAGGCATATGGATAGAGGAGAAGAACGAGCAAGTTTGTCTAGTCATGCAACCTTGCAATCACATCACATGACGAACATGATTGCGATTGAGCACCACGTTAAATCATCTCACTTCCTTATTATGTATTATACAATCAAAGCTTCTAAGAATTCGACTCTGTATGCATCACGGAGGACGATGATACGGTACATTCTACTACTATCGCTATTAACAGTTATAATTATGTCTAATTTCAAACTAAATCAATCATTTTCAACTTGACCGTCGACATAAAAATTATTAAAGTAGAAGTGTTGATATAGTAACCGTGATCTAATGTCTTTTGAAGTGCCCACACGTGGCACCCCACCAGCGTCGCCTCTCCTATTTGGTGGATTGCGTGCGGCAGGCACGCTGAGCAATCTACAAACACAGAATATCTTTTGAAGTATTATTGTTATTGAAAATTTTAAACTTGACATTAATTAAATCTAATTTTCTTACTACCTTCGTTTCAAAATATAAGCATTTGTAGGTTTGTTGACTGTCAAACATTATCAACTTTGATAAACAATATATGTAAAAATAAATTATTTTAAATATAAAAAGTTACATATTAACATAGTTGCTTTCATGACGAATTTAATAACACCATTTATATATATAATCAAGTGTTATTTATTTTTTGTTATTGACAATCAAAACTAAAGCAATTTGACTTTGACCAAACCTAGAAATGCTTATATTCTAGAACAGAGGGAATACATTTCTAAATGGAGAGCGCGTTTTACATTATAAAAAGAGCTCTCCAGCCCCAGTCAGCTATGCAACAGGAACGGATTGTGCCAATGCTTGATTGAACTCACTACCCCTACTGTTCTCGTTGGCGGGGAGCTAGGGCTACGATAGCGGAGAGCTGCCGACGGCGGCACAATGTACATAGTAGTAGAGGTGATGGAGTCCATGAACTCATTGATGATAGTAGAGTATCACAACGACAACCTATGTGTTAGACTACGAGAAAATGCTCCATAGTGGCATGGAAAGGATAAAAGTTTTAAAACACTGACATATTGAGGATATGAGTTTTGCCGATGGCAGCTCATAGATTAGAAATTTAACCAATGGCATATAAGGCATTTGCTCACCCATCCAACTTTTTCCCCGGAAGGAGCACTATTTGTTTTATTTAGGGGCATAATGTAATATTAGTTAAAGTCTAGGGGCTATGTTTCTTGAAGTAAGTGTACGAAGTTTAGGTACTAAAAGACAGTTATGACTTTGGCTTATCTAGTAAAATGTCTCTTCTAGTAAAGTCAAAGTTGTTTTGCAAAATGGCTCTAACTCTGGCTCATTCAGTGAAAATGTGAGAGAAGGGGAAAGACCATGATAAGCTAGGAAAAATGGCTTATAACCTGTAGTTCAAAATTCAAAATAGCTTCTTTTGGCTTTAGGCACATATAAACCAAAGCTGAAAACATTCCATAAGCCTTGTCAAAGGGATCCTTAGATATGTGCAAGTTCTCTAGTTTTAGAAATTTGTAGGTCTAATCTGTTAAAGTGTTTGTCCAACATGATTTGCTTATTCATCACGACTGACGAAATGGCTCAGGCATCAGCGCAATCCGCAAATTGTTTAAACTGGATGCCATTAACAAGTCAACAGCTCGCGCTCATTTCGCACCTTCCTGGCCTGACGGGGAACCTCCCTTTCTAGCTAAATCGAATAGCAGAGTAGCTTCAAAGAGAAACAAGAAGAATGCTATGTTGTTGAAGCTGGCTCCCCTTTTCCACAAATATAGCTCTTGGCTGATCTGGTGAGTCACTGTTTTCTTCCAATTTCAATTAATACTAGGCGTACCCGCATATACGCATCGCAGCAACGTTGATTTAACTCAATTCATCCCTATGTGTTTTAAGACATTCAGAAATTCCCGAGGGGGCGAGATGAACACCCCAGTCAGTGCTTTCCTTGGCGCCATGGGACCCCTAATTTGGAAGCTTGAGGTGCTGCTACTGGAGGCTTCCGAAGGCGATCCCAAACGCTGGCCTAGGCTTCCCAAGGGGCTCAACGATGGGTTTCACCTCCTGAAAGAAGATATTGAAGATATCAGCACTTGCCTTGAGGACTTGTCAGAGCTGGAGGATCCTCCACTGAAGGCCAAATGCTGGATGAAAGAGGTGCGCGAGCTTTCGTAGGACATCGAAGATTACGTTGACTGCTTTGAACGGCCCAGCTGTAGAACCAACATCAGGACCAGATATGTATACAAGATCAGCCATGTTCAGCTAATCGCCTTCAGAAGAGAAAGAAGCTCACCTGGCACAAACAAGTCAGGATCAAGATCTCGGAGTTCAGGATCCGAATCCGGGAGGCTAGTTTTGCAAAATGGCTCTAACTCTGGCTCATTCAGTGAAAATGTGAGAGAAGGGGAAAGACCATGATAAGCTAGGAAAAATGGCTTATAACCTGTAGTTCAAAATTCAAAATAGCTTCTTTTGGCTTTAGGCACATATAAACCAAAGCTGAAAACATTCCATAAGCCTTGTCAAAGGGATCCTTAGATATGTGCAAGTTCTCTAGTTTTAGAAATTTGTAGGTCTAATCTGTTAAAGTGTTTGTCCAACATGATTTGCTTATTCATCACGACTGACGAAATGGCTCAGGCATCAGCGCAATCCGCAAATTGTTTAAACTGGATGCCATTAACAAGTCAACAGCTCGCGCTCATTTCGCACCTTCCTGGCCTGACGGGGAACCTCCCTTTCTAGCTAAATCGAATAGCAGAGTAGCTTCAAAGAGAAACAAGAAGAATGCTATGTTGTTGAAGCTGGCTCCCCTTTTCCACAAATATAGCTCTTGGCTGATCTGGTGAGTCACTGTTTTCTTCCAATTTCAATTAATACTAGGCGTACCCGCATATACGCATCGCAGCAACGTTGATTTAACTCAATTCATCCCTATGTGTTTTAAGACATTCAGAAATTCCCGAGGGGGCGAGATGAACACCCCAGTCAGTGCTTTCCTTGGCGCCATGGGACCCCTAATTTGGAAGCTTGAGGTGCTGCTACTGGAGGCTTCCGAAGGCGATCCCAAACGCTGGCCTAGGCTTCCCAAGGGGCTCAACGATGGGTTTCACCTCCTGAAAGAAGATATTGAAGATATCAGCACTTGCCTTGAGGACTTGTCAGAGCTGGAGGATCCTCCACTGAAGGCCAAATGCTGGATGAAAGAGGTGCGCGAGCTTTCGTAGGACATCGAAGATTACGTTGACTGCTTTGAACGGCCCAGCTGTAGAACCAACATCAGGACCAGATATGTATACAAGATCAGCCATGTTCAGCTAATCGCCTTCAGAAGAGAAAGAAGCTCACCTGGCACAAACAAGTCAGGATCAAGATCTCGGAGTTCAGGATCCGAATCCGGGAGGCTAATGAGAGGCACGAGAGGTACGAGCTCGGTTGTCTGAATTCCAGGCGCAGATATGCACCTTCTGGCCCTATGCTTCCATGGCGGCATGATGAGGCTGGTGAATTAGTGATTGATGGCCAGATGAGTGAGTTTATGGACACACTGGCTTGTCACGGAGACCAGCAGCTCAAGGTGGTTGCTGTTATTGGATCTGGAGGCCTTGGTAAGACTACATTTGCTAGAGTGTTGTTCAACAAAATTAGAGGACAGTTCGATTGTCGAGCTTTTGTTGCGATGACCCGGAAGCCTAGTATCAAGAAAGTTCTGTGTGACATCCTCACACAAGTCCAGCGGCAGCAACCCCATGACGAGTGCAAGAATCTTGACATCACCGGCAGAATCAGGAAACATCTACAAGATAAACGGTACGCGTACTACTTATTTCCCTCCCTGAAAAACTTTATACGACAAACGGATAAATATAAATCTCACGATAGATTAGTATGCTACTCCCTCTATCTGCTTTTCTTTTGACGACTTTTAGGTCAAATAATGGACAATATAATTAATGTAGTAGATAGATTAGTAAACTTAGACATTAGTAAAAAATACTCGTCCTAATCCAAAGCACAGAAACAGTGAAATCCCCGACACATGACATCCCAAATATCGTTCCATGCACATACAAACATATAACAGAACATTGCTAAAGTCTTCTTGCAATTGAAGTGCAATTTAAGAAGGTTTTCATATAACCAACTACAAAAACTTTGTTACTTGCGACTCACATCTGCCATCCCCTCCTGACTGAGTTGATCGTGTTGACGTATATGCCCATCTTTCTCTATCAGCTTAGCCTTTTTGGTGAACTGGTTGGTGCAAGCAACTTAATATGGTTTCAGAGTCAGAGGTCTCGAGTTCAAATCCTGTGTGGCATGATTTATTAAAATAAATTGTGGCTCACGCTCTAATATTCCACGTTTACTGCCTGAGAGAATGCATGTGAGAGGAAGTGCTGGAGTAGGAAGCCAATGCGTGTGTATTATAACTTTAAGAATCGGACTATGTTTTTTCATGTTTGTAATAATTTGGCAAATGTAGGCGACACAATGTTTGCCTAAATAGCAACGATTCTGGGAGGAAGCAGTCGGAGCAATATTGAGGCCAGACAATAGCTACTCTAATAGCCAAACCTGTTATCGGGCGTATGAAAAGTAATAAAACGTTTTGGTGTGCTATAGTATCTTTTGTGGATGGGTATACGAAGAACACCTAAGAGTAGGTACAACGCTACACGTAGACAGTCTCATAATTCGTCTCACACTACGTAGGATTTTTGATGAGGTGGAAGAGAGAGAAAGAAAGGTAAAAGAAAAAGATGGTCGTTTCACGTGGCAACTAACTAAAACATTAAAATTTAGGAGTATGAGACAACTTATATACCATTATACGAGTTGTATTTGCCATGAAATTTATAAATATTTTTTTCTCATTCATAAATTAAGAAAAAATGCAATTACTACGAGACAACTAAATAATCATTTAATGTATGTGTAGTCTCATAAATCGTCTTATGATTATGTGTCATATATGAGACCATATATGAGACAACACCTTTGTACCTGCCTACTACACATAGGCAGTTTCATGGCCCGTCTCATGCATTACCACGTAGGAATTTTGATGACATGAAAGACAATGAGAGAGGCGAGAGAAAGAGGCGGTTGTTTTGTAAGGTAACCACCTCATACACTTAAATTTAGGAGTGTTAAACGGCTTTCACACTATAAGTTGTGTTGCTATGCAACTTATAAATCCTCTTCTTTAAATCCATGAATAAAGAAAGTATGGTATTCTTGTGAGACAACTAATATAGCCATCCATTATAATTATGTGTCATGTATGAGACCACATACGAGACAATAACTTTGTACTTGCGTCTAAGTGAGCTTTAGGCAACTTCGCATTTCCCGCTTTCCCTGTTTTGTCCAACATAGTGCACAGGGCCTAGCAAGTGTTTCTGACGGTCTAATTTATTGTTAGCACAGGGCGTCTTGAGTTGTTTACAGAGCACGCATGATGAGAAAACATTAATCTACTTTGCGTCTTCCACCAAATTCAGTCATCCTCCAAGTCTGGGTTATTACAATTAACCTCACCATGTACACACACGTAACATAAAATACATTGGTGCCTGGAAACCTAATGAAAGTCAGTTTCTCATACAATTGATATGGATCATTCATGGAAAAATATCTCACATGGTTTCTTACTATTGGCTTCACAAACATATATTGATTATGGATATTTTCTTTTGTCACACAGATATTTAATTGTTGTTGATGATTTATGGGCTGCGTCAGCATGGAATGTAATTAGTCGTGCTTTTCCTGAAGGCAGTCAGCGCAGCAGAATAATAATAACTACCCCAGTTGAAAACGTTGCATTAACATGTTGCTGTTATCAGTCAGAGCTTGTGTGCGAAATGAAACCTCTTGATGTTTATCACTCAAGAAAATTATTTTTCAACAGAATTTTTGGCTCTGTGAGTGATTGTCCTGAAACATTCAAAGAAGTTTCATACAGAATTGTTGGGAGATGTGGTGGGTCGCCACAATCAACAATTAATATGGCCAGCCTTCTAGCAAGCCATCCTGTTTTATCGATGGAACAATGGGAATACATAAGTGATTCACTGAGTACCAAGTTGAAGATAAGTTCAGCTTCTGAAGGAATGAAACTAGTACTGAACCTCAGCTACAATAATCTGACTCACTATTTGAAGACTTGCTTGCTCTATCTTAATATGTACCCAGACGGCTGCATAATATGCAAGGATGATCTGGTGAAGCAGTGGGTGGCTGAAGGTTTTATCGAGGCAACAGAAGGACGAGATGTTGAGAGCGTTGCAAGAAGCTATTTTGATGAACTTATTGACAGAAGATTCATCCAACCTGCATGTATCAAGTATAATAATGAGATAGTTTCCTGTACAGCTCATGACATAGTACGAGATCTTATTGCACACAATTCTGCAGAAGAGAACTTTGTTATGGTAGTTGATTCTAATCGGAAGAACATTGAACTTAGTGACAAGGTCCGTCGACTCTTTCTCAACTTTGGTGATGAAATGTTCGCAAAGAAACCCAGAAACATCGGACCATCACACGTTCGGTCACTTGCTTTTTCTGGAGTCTTTGCATGTATGCCTGCTATTACAGAGTTTAAGCTTCTTCGCGTATTAAACCTTCAATTTTCTGGTCATCGTTGTGATGAGATTTTAGAACTCACTGGGATTTCTGAATTGTTCCAATTGAAATATCTGAAGGTTGTAAGTGATGTCTGCATAAAACTACCAAAGCATATGCGAGGCTTACAATACTTGGAAACTCTGGATATTGATACAAAAGTCACTTCGGTTCCATGGGACATTATCCATCTCCCGTGCTTGTTGCACCTCCATCTTCCTTTCGAGACAATTCTGATGGACTGGTTCAGAGGAATAGGATCTGACATTGTGCAGAGACTTGACAAGCTGACTAATCTGCTGGATCTTCGTCTCACCTGTTCTACACCACCTCCGGCGCATCTACAGGAAAACATGAAAGCGCTGGGCTATTTGCTCGCAGGACTTGGAAACCTTAAAAGTCTAGCTGTGGTTCCTGGCTCCCCTCATGAAAATACAATTGTCCGCAACCCTTCAAAAATAATTGTTTCCTGGGATGGCTTCGCACCTCCCCTACACATCAAGAAATTCGAGTGGTCGCTGTGCAACTGCACCTTTTCCAGAGTTCCCAAGTGGGTTGGACAGTTTCGCAACCTCTACATTTTAAAGATTGTGCTAAAGGAACTGCTGAGGGACGGTGTTGATATTCTGAAAAGACTGCCTGCGCTCACATCTCTGTCGTTGTATGTGTATTCAGCGCCCATTGAGAGGATCGTATTTCAAAAGGCGGGATTCTCAGTTCTCAAGTTCTTCAAGTTCAGGTGCAGTGTACCTTGGTTGAAATTCGAGGCGGATGCAATGCCAAATCTCTTGCAGCTCAAGCTGGGTTTCGATGCCAACCGAGTGGCTCAGCATGGCAAAGCATATATCGTCATCGAGCACTTGTCTTGTCTTAAACAGATCTGTGCCAAAATTGGAGGTGTAAGTGACGATGCGGAGGCTGCCTTGAGTTGGCGATTGGAACCGCGAGCTTAATCAGACGTTCTTGACAAGCTGAGTCGAGAGAAGGCAAAAGACGAGCTCGATTGTAATAGGATTTCTCCATTTTATTTTCAATATCTATGTAAAAATGTTAAAATAGAATTGAAAGATTTTTGAATAAAAACATCGACACATTAAAATTCAAGGGAACATTGATAAAATATATACTCTTTTAAAACCCAAATCGATTCCTTTAAAAAGGAGGAATTCTCTCAGGAAAAAGGCATTTCATGATAAAGATAAAATCCTTTTGAAATTCATTTAAGTTATAATTTATTTTAGAAATCATTTTTCTTGAAGCGCTAAATTCAGTTTTAAACAATAAAGTAAACAAATACTTTTCAATTATTTGAAACCATATAAATAAAATAAATTCATTTTAA
>LAPY01000284.1:19753-35212 GCA_000970635.1 Eragrostis tef | reverse complement strand
TGCTGATGCACCGGCGCCCGTAATGCAGCAGACGACTACTACAAGGAGGAAGAGACGGCGGACAAAGATCGTGAAGAACGAGGAGGAGATCGAGAGCCAGCGTATGAACCACATTGCAGTGGAGCGGAACCGCCGCCGGCAGATGAACGACTACCTCGCCGTGCTCCGCTCCCTCATGCCGCCTTCCTACTCGCAAAGGGTATGGGCTTTTTTTTTTCAGAAATAATGGTACACAATAAAATCATTTTATTTGATGCCGCCCACAAACAGCACTATATATGTTCCAAATCTTATTTTTGGTTCTTCATATAATTCAACATCCACTTGATTCCATTTTCTTCGAAATCTATTTAGGGTGATCAAGCATCTATCGTTGGGGGAGCAATAAACTACGTGCGGGAGCTTGAGCATATCCTGCAATCCCTTGAGGTCCAAAAGAGCCTCAAGGACAGAGGCTGCAACGCCGAAGACGGCGGCCAGTCCCCCTTCGCTGGATTCTTCAGCTTCCCACAGTACTCAACTTGTTCAGCCTCCCATGGCAGCAATGGCCACAGGGTCCAGGCTGAGTCGACAGCCACTGCCGACATCGAGGCGAGCATGGTGGAGGGCCACGCCAGCCTCAAGGTGCAGGTGCAGCGGCGGTCGAGCCAACTGCTGAGGCTGACGGCCGGCCTCCAGCAGCTCGGCCTCACGACCTTGCATCTCAACGTTAGCACGGCGGGCGCCACGGGGATGTACTCGTTTAGCCTCAAGGTCAGTGACTGCTACTGTATTTTGGACATTGACCGATCCTGTACACAACTTTGACCGTCAATTTATGTTGTAGTATGAAGATTTCAAAAGTTGGAATTTAAGTACGTTTGCTAAAAAGAATTATATTGTAGATACTACAACCGTATGCAATGTAACCCAAAATGTCACTTCTCTTTTTATTCTGTAGGAGTGGATATACAAATTAGGCCTTGCCTAACTAGTACAGTGAATTTGTTAATGTTTTTTATATGATGATAATTTGAGTTATGACATATGTTTTGGATCTTATATTACAGCTTGAGGATGAATGCAAGCTTACCTCTGTGGAGGAGATTGCAGAGGCAGTGCATGAGATTCTGGGAAAGATACAGGCGGAGCAGGCTTTTGTCGATACCAGAACTGGCTTGTGACCATTTCATTAAAAAAAAAGAACCGGCTTGTGAATTGGACTGCATGCATGCCTACTAGTTTCATGCTTGGAATTGTATGCAGCAGGGACTGTTCAAGACCTGGCAAATACATATGCATTTGAGTCATGTTACCTTAGGACCATCCAATCATTTATAGAATATATCCATGAATTGTTATCCAAATGTGGTTACTAGATTTACAGTTCTATGTCACTGCGATCCAATTTATTGCGTCTTACCATACAAATAGTACTGAACATAGCTATTACCTCTCCAGGGTAATTGTCCTAGAATGCGTGTAAGAAATACCATTTTTTTTCAAAACTTTGATCACCTATCCATATTCACAAAAATACATTGGTTTCCGGAACAAAACTGCATTGACACATTCATAGTAGAGTATTTGATTATAATTATAGTTCAATGTCAATACCTTATTCCATATGGGAAAGGCATAACTAACTCTTCTGAAGTTTATATAGATTTGGAGCTATGTACGGAGTCCTTTTCACTGTTGGAATAACAAAACTTTTACTTTTAGTTTAGTCCAGAAATAAATCATGAACAAGATTATAAATTATTATATTAATTCCTCTAACCATGTCTATCATGATAGTCATTTTCGTCTCCGTACTCTCAGAAACTATCAAATTAGCAACAACTCCATCGGCTAAAAGATGCATGTGTTGCACCATCAGCTATTGGAAATCTGCATATCTACATGTAGTAGAAAAACACGGAAAGCAAAAATGATGGTCTAATATATGTAATACATTGTACGGTTATATGGACGACAAGCAAATAATGATGCATTTTGCCCTTTATTAATTTCCTATATATGGAACCCAAAATACATCAAATTGTATCAAAGCAAATGGCAACGGAATTAAGCAATCACTCTTTTGCAAGAAGCCCCAACCTTGCCCCATCTATATTCCTTTTGTGAGTAATATCCGTGAGTACTAAAAGTATCCCTTGGTATGCTCCCTCGCCAGAACCACTGCCACACCTGATTTTTATATACATAAATCGAATGCATTTACATGTATACTAGGATCTGTTTTATCATACATGTATTGACATCATTGTGATACACAGTTCTATAACGAATAAAACAACATAAATAAAACCATCCGAAGTAAACACGTCAGCGGAAGAAGAAACTCCAGGGCGCTCCACTGGCAATCGACTGGCGGCAATGCGACCTTCACTGCATCGTCTTCAATGTAGTCTTCCTCACTGAGCAATATTTAATATATAGAAAGCAAGCGCATGAGTACATATAGTACTCAGCAAGTGAGGGAAAGTATGACATGCAAGGCTAAATCAAGAAAGGCTTAACTCATGTCTTCATCTATGCAATCCTAATAACATAAACACCTACATAAAAAGCATCCTATTTATAGTGTGATGAAAACTCCCAACAGCAACAGACAAGCAGCCCACCAGGTTCCCACCACCTGGCTACCATACTCACCAGATTCCCACCATCTGGCTATATATCACCTCATCGAGTTCCCACCACCCGACTACCAAACCATCCAAACCAAAATTATGAGGAAGTCCAAGCTCGCTCTTGACCATGAGCACGTCTGCAAGACAGTTTTACACTCTGCAGAGGTTGTACCACTTTACCCACAAATCGTGATTTCGTCACCTGTCGGTTGACTAAATCCTCCATTATGCCAAATGCACACGCCTTTAGTTATGCGGCCAGGAGATCACTACGAGACCTTTACAAAACATCTCCTAGCCTGTAAGCACCCACTTGGATTCGCTAAAGCAGACAAATCCATTTTACCTTGCCGGCCATAGCCCCTATTTGCGCCACTCAACAACCAAATGGTGCCACAGAAATAAGAGAACATCTAATTAATTGGCCAACATGTCCCATTACCAACCTTGTGATGGCGCGGTTATGCCGGGTTACTAAGACCATGAACCGGTCCTTAGAATCTAAGCAGGTACAAGCACAAACCAAAGTCTCGTGCGCAACGGCACCATACCAAACCAATCATCCTTCTCAGATTCCTAAAAACTCCATGTCGCTAACCATTATTGTCCCAATTAAGTTGCATAGATCATTGGTCAAAATTAAGGACTCTCATCCCAAACATCAGAAGGCTAAGCATAAATTTACCCATGATCGACATCACTCACCAGGTGACAAGGAATAATAAGGAACAGGGAAAATGACACATAGGATTCAAGTTAAACGCAATGCAATCAAAGAATGAACTAATCTAATACAAATAGGAGAAAGATGTTCAAAGACACTTACCTGTTTATATAATGCTGCTCAGTGATCTTCTCTTGCTCTTCATCTTGTCGTACCGCTTATCCACGTCATGATCGACCCGAATTAACTACCGATAAAAGAAAAGCACAAACAAATAAATACAGTACATCATACACCATAAACATATCACAAAAACATTATGGTTGGATAGACAATGATGATACGAAAATTTAGGTGCAAGAATCACCTAAATCGGAGTTATCGATAAAAAGATACTGCGAATAACATAAAGCAGAAGGCTGAATGAGCTGCGGGTTCAATTAACAGGATGTACGGGGGCTAAACTGTAAATCTGTTAAGGATTGTTGGGAATTATTTCTGTAAAGGGAAAGCAGTGGACTAGGCGCATGAGCTCATGGACCGCGGCCAAGGTGCTGGTCTACGGTCGTCCATGGTGGACTAGAGTACTGAAACAGCAGTCGCCGGCGGCAGGTTTAGCGGCGGCGCCATGGCCGGAGTTGGCCGGGGCTGCGCGACCTCGAGCTATGGGGCTCGGTTCGCGACGGCAGTTGGACACGGAGAAAGGAGGCGGCGGGGATTCTGACCAGGGGTCATACGAGCGCGGAAGATGGCCGGGAGAGGGTGCACGGCGATGAGGCGCGACGACGACTCGCCGGCGTAGACGGGAGGCGGTTGCCCGGGTCAAAGCTCGTCGGGGAAGGGTTATGCGAATGCGGCGCGTCAAGGAGATCCTGTGCGTCCCGTCGAGGAAGTCTGGAGCGGCTCGGAGCAGCGGAGCGGCTGATGGCGGCGCATCTCGCCGGACTTGGAGGAGACGGCGATGGCGGCGGCGTTTGCGACGGATTTGGGGAGAAGCAGAGGCAGCGACATTGGGGAAAAGGAAGTGCAGGAGGGTGGGTTCCTCCTTTTATAGGTGTAGAGGCCGAGGTGGGCCCGGCTCGGACGCCAAGGGCAGCGGTGTACGGCGCGGCTGCCGGATGAATTGGGCCAAGTGGGCCGCATAGAGCAGATGGGCTGGTGAGGAGAGAAGAGAGTTTGGGCTGCGCAGGTGAGAAAGGAAAGAGGCCCAGGAGGGAAAAGAAAAGAAAGGAAAAGGGAAAAGAGGAGATGGGACAAGGGGAGGGAATTCAGCCCAACAACTGGCTGGAGACTTTGTGAATTTCGGATCAAATGGAAATGATAGGAAAATGGGAAAAAGAGGGATTAAACTTCATAAATTAAGGGAAATGGTGCAGGGAATTTGAGACAAATATACCAAGGAATTATACAACCATAAATGTCCTTAACATATTATACAAAAATTTATAAATACATTTTTCATCACATAAAACAAATTTATTTTATTTTTTTCAACAAAATCTATAAAATTAAGAAAAATGCTTCACATCCCAAATAGTAAATTTGGGGTGTGACAACCACCTTGGTGGGTGTCTGTTGTTTTTTCCTACTTCCATTCTTAATGAAAAAATCCTATGTGTAATGCACATTCTTTCAAAAAATATGTTCTTTTGATGGAGGGTGTACAAAGTGATAGCAGGAAATTGTCATTCGTAATTGGCATGTATTCATGACTTAGAACTGATTACAAAGAATCAAAAAAAAAGAGTTGTAGAAATATGATAAGAGGGTAACTATTTCCCCGTTTGAAACCATTAGATATAATTGTTAGCTGCTAAAATTACTCTAGAGGTTTCAAACGAGTCAGCTAATAGCCCATCTGATTATTAACCAACCCTCCAACTAATGCTTATCCTAATAGCTACCTCAACCCAGCTAATGGTAGTTAATAGATGACTGAAAAGCAAATAAAAATACAACCATCCTATTAGCTAGCTAATAATTAGAGATTTAATCATCCCCCTACTAGCTAATAGCTAGTTATCCAGCTAATACCTAGCCATTGGGTATTAGCCACTCTCTCTGTCCCAGAATGCTTGGCGTTCTAGCTCTGTACCAGGTTCATTGAACATTCTCTAAATCTGGACAACCTGTCTGTCCAGGTTCACTGAAGATTACATGAATCTGGACACTAGAAAACACTCCCAGAATGCCAAATAAATCGGGACGGAGGGAGTAGCTAACTATTATCAACTCGCTTTGTTTCTTTTTAAGTGTAATTTTAGAATTGGGCATAGGAATTAGAGAAATTTTTTTATTTGCCACTGAGAATTTGCATAGTTCCTTATTTGCCATGTTAGAAATTAACAGTCTCGTTGCATCCAACAAACTTTTTATGCCTTCGTTGCCACTGCAGTGCAATTCTTGCTCTAACTAAAACATGAAAAGACAAAAATACCCTTTTATCTCCCGTTCACAAGCGCGTCTCATAGGCACGACAGAACTTGCCAGGCGCAGGGAGAAGTGCGCGACGCGTTGACGCCAGGCAAGCTTTGTTGGGTGCGGCAAGGGAGAAGGGGAACGGCGGCTCCGCTAGGGGTATTTTTGTTTTTTCGTGTTTCATTCAAGCAACAAATAGTTTTTTTTAGTTTAAGTACATTATTCTGGTTTCCTAATGCAGCTCTTTATCCATCTCTCTCCTTCACTTAAGTGTCATTCAAGCAACGTGCTCTTTATGTTTCCACCTCTTCTTAATTCCTAGAGAAAATTCCTTATTTGCCATCGAGAATTTGCATAGTTCCTTACTTGCCATGTTAAAAGTCGAACTTCCTTAGTTACCATTCAACAAATTTTTTTATGCCTTCGTTGCCACTGCAGTGCAATTCTTGCTCTAACTGAAACACGAAAAAACAAAAATACCCCTAGCGGAGCCGCCGTTCCCCTTCTCCCTTGCCGCACCCAACAAAGCTTGCCTGGCGTCAACGCGTCGCGCACTTCTCCCTGCGCCTGGCAAGTTCTGTCGTGCCTATGAGACGCGCTTGTGAACGGGAGATAAAAGGGTATTTTTGTCTTTTCATGTTTTAGTTAGAGCAAGAATTGCACTGCAGTGGCAACGAAGGCATAAAAAAATTTGTTGAATGGTAACTAAGGAAGTTCGACTTTTAACATGGCAAGTAAGGAACTATGCAAATTCTCGATGGCAAATAAGGAATTTTCTCTAGGAATTAAGAAGAGGTGGAAACATAAAGAGCACGTTGCTTGAATGACACTTAAGTGAAGGAGAGAGATGGATAAAGAGCTGCATTAGGAAACCAGAATAATGTACTTAAACTAAAAAAAACTATTTGTTGCTTGAATGACACTTAGTGGAATGGAGGGAGTACAAAGGTTTCAAACACACGCTATACATGGAAATGGTCCCGTGACACGTGCCGCTTGCGGGCGCAGGGGCCAAAAGAAGACCAAGCCCTTGACTAACACGAAGGTTTCATTCATGCGCTAACAGTCTCACTTACAGTACAGACTACTGGGGCCCATGACTAAGGCATTCCTTCCTGTTCTTGCCTTGGACACCCGAATAGTCTTTGCCGTTTACAAGAAGAAGACGAACGAATATTGTCTTGGCAAAATCATGAAAATGTGTGAAGAATCCTTATCGTTAGGTACGCATAGCTCGAGCTCACTGCCTACGTACGGATGCAGCAAGATGACCATCCTGAGTGTTTGACAGGGTCACGTGAAACTGAAGGAGATACCCTGGACTGAGAAATGCGGGTGCGACCCAGAGGTCAGCAACAGTAAGGATCGTAAAATGTACTGTATCAATCACGGTGTTAGAGAGATTTCTATTGATGGATTGCAGACAAATGATTAACGAAACAAGACGGCCTAACAGGCGCACGTATTATATTTCTCCTTTTGGTTTAAAACTTAATTAAGAAAAATCAGGAAGCCATCCAACGGTTGCAACTTGCAAGTCATCCAATTGTTCCTCGATCACAACCCTTAACCATAACGGAAAAGGCCATCAAATTACTATATAGCCCTTCGGCTTATATGTTAGAATAGTGAATATTTATTTAGTTTTATTTGAATAAATTTAAGAAAACCATGACCATTCGCATGCGAGAAACATACACTGTCTTTTTGAGTCCAACGTTAAAAAAACCATGACTATTTTGCACCCATATCACTACTAGAATCTTAACAATCTTTGAGCATTTCAAAACCGTCAGGCATCCATTTGTACACTCAGGAAAGTGAATAGCCGAGCGTACACCGTCAGCCATTTTCATTCGGGCACTCATGGTAGCATTTTCATTTTTTGGGGGGGAAAAGTTTTCTGAAATTTACCCTCTAAAAGAAGCAGTCGGGTGAAAGTAACGAGAAATTTAAGTCCAGATACTAGCCATGATGCATGATACGGTTTATTTGATTGAAGATACGTGGATCACGAACACTCTCTCTCCCTATACGTTTGGAGAGGTTAACCTTTGAGAGATGTTAAGGAGAAGTAGAGGCCCAGTAGATGACGACAATGAGGTGTGGCAGGATGTGCTTGTTGAAATTTACGCTTTTCATTGAAAGGAAAAGTCAGTTCCTTAACATATGGAGCTTGATGGGAGATCGATGGATCACAGACACACTCTTTCCCTATAGGTTTGGTGAGAATAACCTTTGAAAGATGTTAAGGAGTGAGGTACGGACCCACTAGGGTGTGGTGTTGAGAGAAAGTGGCAAAAATGGAGGAACAAGAAATGAAGAGTTTGTTGCAGTAGTTTGTTTTTGATAGAAGAGCTATGTTATCAATCCAACATATCTAGCAAATGTGTAGCAACTTCTGTCCTGAAAAAGATTTTCTTGTACGTGAAATCAATCTATTTGTTAGTTTCATCACGAGTAATAGCCATAGAAACGATAAGTTATTGTAGCACCGGGCCATTTGGATCTGTAGCGGCGGTTTCCGCTATCACAAAGTAGCAACAAATCGTTATTTGTAGCTACGTTACGAAGGCAGGTCACGCTATATAGATGCATTTGTAGTAGCGGGCATGTCACCTTGTGAACCGTCTGTACAAATGCACAAACAATGGTCATCGACATCAAAATGATCATACACACCGATGGTACCATGATCAGAGTTGTTCGCCGCTCCTTCCTCAATTTCAACTTTAGCAGTGTCATCCTCCGTTCTTGTTTCAACAACTTTAATGTCAACTACTCGGCACGCACCATACCCTTTGTTGCTTTCACTGTGTTTTGATCATGCCGTGTACTATACCCCTTAACAAAACGTCTCTTAACCAAGTATGATATGATTAATCATACTTGTGTTCTATCACAACCTTCTAATTCTTACAGTCTCATCGATAAAAAATATATGTTCAAAAAGTATATGTTGTCCCCTTCACGCGAAACATGCTAGCGATCAATTAATTTAGAGGGTTCAAGGAGAATCTTTTTGGTCTTAGCGCGTCATACATCCAAACTCTTTCTGTTTCCCACCTTCCACAAAAAAACAATATTATAGATAAAAAAAGTTAAGTAATAAAAATGAGTCATAAAAATAATAAATGAATTGCATGGATAATAAAAGTAAAATATAAGAAAAAAAAGGAACAACATTGCAAATAATAAATAAAATAATGGAGAAATAAAATGGACCATGCGATCCCACAATATTTCTTAATGAAGAGGTAAAGTAGCCACAACAATGAAAAACTCAAAAAAAGAATGAAAAACTAAGAGATTTGAAGACTCTAATAGCCATTATATCTCACGGATGTAAAATAAGTGGCATTTAAGGGACCAAACAATTGAAACTGATGGTAGAAGAGAGAAATATATATTATGATGGGCGCGGATCCTCTGCTGTACACGTATTACTGTACACGTACAGTAACATCAGTCATCTACGTCCAAGCCCCATCGGCTCTCTTTTTTCCCCTAATTAACCATCATCATTAATTAGACTTTCTCATTAATTAAGGAGAGAAAATCTCAGAAAACAGTGGAGATACATGCGCACAGACTTGCATCAATTTCTTGCATTCTGAATTCCCCGTAACACTGAATATATTGGGGATTGTATGTTGCAACACATTGACTTAAAATCTTACATGCTAAAACATCACATTACAAAAAAAATATTCATGGGTGTTTAAATCCATCAAAGTAACAGTATATATGAACTTGAATATATCTTAAAGCATGTGGCTATGCTAAATGACAATACTAAGGCACGTTGCTATGCTTTTACAGCGCCATTTTCCCTTCTCAATTAGTGAGACATGTTAATTAGTAATGATGATTAATTAGTAAAACCAGAGTCAACAGACGAGGCATGGACGTTAGATGATGGCTCAGTAATAGCAGCACAGCAGAGGAGCCGCGCCCATGTTATGATACCAAATAAGGTAAAAGTTTGAAGGAACTTTCTCCAAAAGAAAAGTACTAAACAGACTTTCACAAATCTCAGTTAACTGAGTAGGTGACAACTCCAACATTTATCGTGTCCGAACTACGGTTCACAAAATCAGAAAAATTGAACCGCAAAAAACCGGTCTCGTTAACGGTATAGCGGTCGATTTTTTATTTTTATTACCGTATATAGTTTCAATTTTGGACAAAAGCCGGACCGGCCATAATCGCTTTTCCTGGTTACCGGTCCGATTTGTAAACTCTGATTTTCGGAACTACGGAAGAAAAGAATGCGAAAAAATATATGAAAAATTCAGGTAACGATAGAGTTCTGGTGTGCCCCCTTCCGAGATTCGCGCTTCTCAGCCGCTTCCCGTCCTACGAGTTCCGGCGCGGGCTATCTGCGGCGGCGCCGGTGCGCGGGCGGCTTGGCTGGGGAGCGTTGGAGCGGCGGGCCCGCGTGCGTGACGACGCAGATGAGCAGCTGTGGTCGGAGAAAGCTGCCGCGGGCCAGTGGCGGTGGGGCGTCGCTAGGACGCGCTACGGGCAGCTCGGAGCGGAGGAGCCTCGACAGGTTCGAGGTTTTCTTTCGATCTTGCACTTTGGTATATTGACCAATTTTGAAAAAGGCCCGTGAAATCCTTGGCTACCATACCCTGCCTGGTGTTATTTTCTGTTTTCTTTTTCAGAAATAATTTGCTGTAAATCATCTAGGTACTGCATTTTTCCTGATTGTTTGAGGAAAGCTGAATTGCTAATGTCGCAAGAGCACTAAATGACGGGCTCGACTCACCGAAATGCCGTGTACCTGACCATCTCAGCCAGCAATAATATATGCATCACATATTGGTTTTTTTAGCAGAGTCGTGATTATTTTCTAAGCGTAAATGAAATCATCTGTAACTGGATTTAGGATAGAGTGAGTCTAATAACCACATATAATTAAAAAACTAACTTGCTGTAAAGTGTAAACTCTATGGACCCATTCAGATTTCAGAACAGTAGACAGGTGACCCAATTGTATACAGAAATGCATACAAGAACCCTGAGAATTACAAGGAACATGAGAAAGATTAAATGGACTCATATTTCAACAGGTGACAGATATCTATCTGGTGGCCTGATAGCTTTTTTTTTTTTACCACGCGTACACCAATTTCATGATGTAGATATGATGCAGAAGCTTCATCAAGGTGTTAGGTCTGGCATACACGTTCCATACACTGCCGTCATAGTGTGAATTTGTGTATGATTCCTTGCCTCCGCTTCTGGGGGTCCTTTTTAATCTTGGCAGCATTGACACTCTGCTCATCACGCATAGTGTCAGAAGCTGCATAAACTACTGGCTTTTTAGAACCAGAGGAACAACCCCGGTTACCAAATGGCTTTGACCATGTGGAAATTAGGTTCCACTTTGTTATCGGATCCTTCCAGAGATCCTTGGTGCCCTTAAAGTAGTCAGTAGTAATTAACTAGATCTCCTCAATGCAGAAAATTATGGGCTTGGCTGGTTCAGTAATATCAACAGTGCCTTCGAGCATCTTGATGACCTTGCTCATGGATGGTCGCATATCAGCACAGTCCTGGAGGCACCAAATGGCTGTTGCCACCATGCGTCCCACCATGGCCACACTTTTGGCGTCACCATAAGCCTCTTCTTGGATGATTTGCTCGTCTAGGATGTCCTCCATCCTGCGCTCCACATAGAACTTTTCATATACCCACTTTGGGAAGTACCATCCATCGCTAGCCACTGTCTCCTGCAGGAACTCATAGTTGCGCCGGCGAGAGATTATCTCAAGAAGCACCATGCCAAAACTGTAGATATCAGCCTTTGCTGTGATTGGTGCTCGGTGGATAAACCACTCAGGTGCCATGTATCCACATGAACCGTGGACACTATTGAAAGTCATCATCTCCTCCCTATTTGTCATCTTGGACAGCCCAAAATCAGATACCTTAGGGCAGAAATGGGCATCCAGGAGGATATTCTCTGGCTTTATGTCACAATGTAGCACCCACTCCCTGCGCTCCTCGTGCAGGTAAACCATTGTACGTGCCACTCCTAGCGCAATCCGGTAGCGTGTGTTCAGATCCAGTACCTTCCGGCTATCTAACCAATCTGGGCTTGAATCGTCAATGTTCTCTGCATCCACGGATAGATACTTGTTGAGGGAACCTTTGGGTGCATACTCATACACCAAAATCGGAACATCCATCTCCGGGCAGCAACCTAAGATCCTGAGAATGTTCCTATGGTGCATTTGAGTGTGGATAGTTAGTTCATTAACAGCCATTTCCCTGAAGCATTCGTTTGTCTTGATTGATCTCTTCACTGCCACTCTGGTACTGTCGTTAAGTGTTCCCAAGTAAACCTCACTGTATCTTCCTTTACCAAGAAGCATTGAGAAATTCTGTGTGATGCTCATTATTTCTATCTTTGTAAAAATCATTATGTTCTTGATGTTTTGTAGTACCTTGACGCTGTTCCTGATATAAGGTCCACTTTTATTGAAAATACTAAGGCTGTTGATTTTGTAAACCACCGAGCTTGAGCCAACATTGATTGTCTCAGACTGGTCCTTTTTCTTTGTTGCATTCTGACTTTCGGAAAGGAATTGCCAACCTGCCTTTCCTTTTCCTTGTTCTGCAATTGTTCTGAGCACCCGAAGCCGTCCAGCAATGTCATTCATTTCTGGTCGTTTGTCCACATTCTCGTTCAGGCACTCTTTTGCTATTTTTCCAATACCTAAAAGAACCTTCATGTTGCCTACATTTGCAATATCTGCATCAAACAACTCCCTTACAGCCTTCTGTTTACTAGAAAATCGAGTAAATCTTTCAACAATTTTCTTTTCATTGTCTGATGGTCTCGTTTTGGTAAATAATTCCACTAGAACGACACCAAAGCTATAAACATCACTCTTAGGGGTGAGGCGTCCCTCGTTATAAAATGCTGGATCGATGTAACCAATGCTCCCTCTGACATTTACTGTGCACTCATCCTTGTCAATCGATAGTAGCCTTGATGTTCCAAAATCAGATATCTTTGCATGGAAATTTTCATCCAGTAGAATGTTGGAGGGCTTGATATCACCATGAAGTACAGGGTTGTACATCGAATGCATACATCCTATTGCTTCTGCGCATTCGATAGCAATGTCCAATCTTGTTTTCAAAAATATTAAAGTATTCTCAGAATGGAGATGGTTGTTAAGGCTTCCATTAATGATATGCTCGAAGACCATCATTTCAGCATTTTTCTCTATACAACAACCAATGAGCCTCACTACATTCTTATGGTTGATTTGACTGTGAACAATTACTTCTTTAGCAAACTCTTCTTCTGAATTCACATGGATATATCTCTTCACTGCAACTGAACGGCCATCCTCAAGAAATCCTCTGTAAACTTCACCGAAAGCACCATTTCCAAGCTTAGTATCATAGTAGTTGGTTATACCTTTGATCTCATCTTCTGTAAAGTACCTTATGTTATGATTGTTGTTGCATCTCCACTTTCCCTTCTCAGTGTGTTGGATGAAACCTCTAAGCTTATTTTCTAGAAGATCCAATTTTTCTTCCATTTGTGGTTGTTAATAACAAGGATCTCCAGAAATATTAAATACCTATTACCACGAAGGACCAGCTGGTTACAGAATGAGTAATCAACTATAAATGTGTTTTCTTTCAGAAATCATGTGCTGTATTAGGAAGTTTGAACACTGTATGTTGAAATGAAAAATAGAGGAAGCTTGCAGATGCTATCTTACTTTATTTTATGTTTTGCAATAATACTTTTCCCCTTATGAATTATCACATATTTATGATAAATGCAATTATATGTATTGCGGCTGAGTTGCTCTCCTTTCTCACCTTCCGATATTCAATCTTCATGATCTGATCTGTTAAAAAATCATTTTGCTGCTAGGTGATAAATTCAAACCTCATTCCTATGAGGTGTTAATGTGCTTGACAGTATGTATATATTTTTTTTGAAATACTAATCTGTAACAGGGCTGCTGGCCTGCTGCACATAATGAGTTTTACGATGGGTTTTGAGTGCTGAGCCTTGCACTTAGTGTATTGTGGCGTGTTGCTGCTATACCACTTTGTGCAATGTGGACTACTGAACTACGATATCGTATTGTTTTGGTGTAGTTAGCAGGCTAGTAGCTGCTATGCTTTAGACTTGTGGAACATGGACTATGATGTAGTATTGTTTATTTTTCTTGCTTTATTCTCAGCAGTCAGCACTTGTGTTCAATGATCACTATTTTTTTTCTTTTGCCATATTCGTGGTCATATGCTTGCTGAATTGTGGTTGCTGACTTGTTATCATTGATCTTGTAGCTTACTGCATGGGAGAAAGAACCATGGGATCAAGAGTGGCTACAAGCAAGGTGCGTATGCTCCCTTGTTTCTGCAAGGCTGTGTATGGTGTCCGGCATACACACCTAGCCATTGGGTGTGTGCGTTTTTAGGTTTGGGGTGGTGAAAAGGAGGAAGGGGGGGATAGAAAAAACGTAATTAATGTGGATGTGAACTTTTGTTGCTATCTGGGGTGTTTCTGCGCTGTGGCTTTTTCTTTTTTTTTTATCTATAGTCCGGAAAACTTTGGGTTGAGTTATGACCTGTCTCAGTTGATTGTCTTGTTGACATATTTTGTGCTAGGGGGGCGTTCCAGTTATTGATATTTGTTTTGACTGCAATGCATTGATCCTTGTCGAAAACATTGAACAAATCAACAAACGATTTTGTTATTCATACATCCTGGGTTCTTAGTTTCTCTTGCTATATCACGAATGCAGCATAGAGGATGGTTGGAAGCTATTTGGAGGGGAAGATGGACAGTAAGCTTCGGGGAAACCCAGCTGGTGTTTTGTTTGGAGGGTGCTTGCTTGGAAGTTCATGTCAGTAACGGGGCATTGTAGGTCAGAATCGCGGTTTAATTTCCTCTTTCAGTTTGTTTTGGATCTTTTGTATGTACGAGACATGTTCAATAAGACTGTAACAACGGAACAACCAAAATTTAGGGGGAAGCAACAGAAGACAGGCGGCTAATATATGACAGGAACAATTAGTAAGAGGAACAATTCTGCTCGTATTGAGAGCATCTCTAATAGTTATGAAAAGAAAATAGTCTCTAAACCTTGATTTTGGGAGTTTCTAAAACACTTTTGTTAGTAATAGAACTCGCCTCCTTCAACAATTCTAAATTTTTAGTTTGTCATCTCACCTTTTAGTGAGACTGGGTGACGGAACTTGGGTGGATTGAAAATGCGTACAGCAGATTGGATAGGAGAATATAGAGCAAACTAAATATAAAAAACACATCTACATAATGGAAGGAGATAGCTTCTATAAACATACCCTGTAGGATGTAGGCACAAAAACGTGCCAGCTGTGGCGAGCTTGCGGCGCACAGAGAGAGCAGCGAGCCCCAGCTTGGTCTCACCGAAGGACCTCTCGGCACTCCACAGGGGCAGTGAAGACGACGACGTTTGATGCAGGCTGGTTCTCACCCTTCAGCATAGGCGACAACCGACGACCAAACAAGTTGACGGGCATCGAGGAACTGACCGACGACCAAACATTGGATGATACAGTACTGGCTGTGATCGGAGGTGATTAGTTTTTGGGCTGTGGCGGCGGCTGCTACTGCGTGCTAGTGCTACTTCGTGGCTGTAGTGAAAACAGCACTGTGCAGCCGTTGTTCCAATCACAGCCACTATATCTACTAGTATCTTTATCATATTTTATATAAAGAACCACATT
>LAPY01000283.1:177510-190240 GCA_000970635.1 Eragrostis tef | reverse complement strand
CGGGCCGCGCGGGAGCGGCTGCGCGGGAAGCGGGTCGTCTTCGTGGGGGACTCCATGAGCCGCACGCAGTGGGAGTCCTTCATCTGCATGCTCATGCCCGGGGTGGAGGACCCCCGGACGGTGTACGAGGTGAACGGGAACGAGATCACCAAGACGATACGTCACCTGGCGGTCAGGTTCGCGTCGCATGGCCTCACGGTGGAGTTCTTCCGGTCCGTGTTCCTCGTGCAGGAACACTCGGCACCAAGGCATGCGCCGAAGAGGGTCAAGTCGACATTGAGGCTGGATAAGATGGATAATTTGAGTCGGAAATGGGCAAATTCAGATGTGCTGATTTTTAATACCGGTCATTGGTGGACTCCCAAGAAGCTGTTTGATTTGTAAGTTTATATGGCTTTGATTCCTATTTTATATTTTTATTTCTCAGTAGTTTTAAAGATAAGAATGCTTGTTCAACTACTGTAATTATCTCCATTTGCTTTGCCACACACATTCCTTAGAATTGATTACACGTTTATTGCATTCATAGTTGATGAATAGGTAGGGATGGATATACTTAGTCTCACAAACGAGTAGGGAATAGGTAATATTATGTTCACTACGATGCTTTGGCTGCGCCTAAATATTTCTGATGTTGAGCTTCACAGTACGTTGAAAGGGAAACTAGATGGCTTCTTGTATGTTCATGCATGGATATTAACAATAGCAAAAATCTCTTGGAACCAAGAACTAGAAAAACAATATGATTTGCCTTTATACTAGTTCAACTTCTTTTCTTAGAATCCAACAAACTCATTAGTACCTCCTCATACTTGCTTGTAACCTTTGTACATCTTGAACAGAGTATACATGATCTCCTCCTTCAGTTGGCACAGTAAATGACTGCCGACTTGGCAAATGCTTCTTCTGGTTTGCTGAGTGATATGTATTCACCCAATGCCTGCGATGTATTAGCCAATATACAAGAACCAATATGTACATATGATTTCTTGCCATATCTGAGCTTAGGTCATGACAAAACTGAAACACTAGTCTAAAAGTATTGCAATTTTCCTGACTTGATCTTCCCAACAGGGGATGCTATTTTCAGGTCGGGCGTGCTCTTAAACTTGGTAAAAGCATAGAAGGTGCTTTCAGGATGGCATTGGAGACATGGTCTTCATGGGTGGAGAAAAGAGTTGATTTAAACCGAACTCACGTCTTCTTCCGAACATACGAGCCATCCCACTGGAGGTATGTTCTTTAACAAATTCAATAATTTAAGGTTCACAGAAATACCATTCTGGGGGGAATACCTGTAATTTTTTTTTCCCTTGATGAGTATAGTTTGTGCTATGCTTGCAGAGTAACCAGGAATAACCCAATGAACATGTGATAGTTGTTCTATGCAAAGGACCAACCAATATACATATATTATATAGACATACTAAAATCATTATCTGTATCTATGTACCTCTATATAAACAAGATATCATGTACATCTAAATATTGTTACATGATGTATTGCTGTGCTTTTACTTGAGTTGTAGGTTAATAGGATCTCACCAATTTAATTATGGTCAGGCATTTTTTGTATAATTTGATTGAGATTACTGCCCGTTTGACTACTCATATATTATTGGTTGTCCATCCAATGCCATATTCATCAAGACATGTGAACAACGTGACCAATATTCCGAGACATGATTTGCTTTTTTTTGAATTTCATTACCATGCTAGACTTTTTTTTTTGCCTTCTATTTTGTTTCTTGCGTGTGTATGCACTGATCTTGTGATTGTTAACTGAAAACTCGAGTGGTAAATAACATAACTGTAGCAAACTGCAAAACCATCTTACTCATTCCAGGATTATACTGAATCTGACTGTTGTACATGTAAATTCAGAAGCCTAATCTCACTACACTTTATCTGGTTCTACTTTTTGATTATTTTCTCACTGTGTGAAATTTTGCATTTTACATCTTATATTTGTTTGAACTGCTGTAGCTCTATAAGAGCTGACAAAACCTCGCTGCATATTCACAGCGAAACAGGCAATAAGACATGTGAGGTAACAGAACAGCCTTCATCTGAGGCCAAAGGAAATGATAAGAGTGAATTTGGAGCTATACTTGCTGATGTTGTGTCGAAAATGAGCACCCCTGTTACTGTACTAAATGTAACTTTGATGGGATCATTCAGAAGTGATGCTCATGTTGGAAATTGGAGTTATCCTCCAACTGTACTTGATTGCAGCCACTGGTGTCTTCCTGGAGTCCCCGATGCTTGGAATGAACTAGTATTTTCATACCTTTCGACAAACGGTGAGTTCCAAGTTATGCTGATGGGTACCTTCATTTCTTTGAATATTATGAGAACATTGTATGTCAATCAAACAATTTTATCGTATAACAAAATGCTTAAGATTCAAACATGATGCATATATACTAACTCTATGCAAACATGATGCCCGTAGAATTGTACGAGTAACATGAATAGTGAGATAGTCACATTATAAAGTTGCTTGAATGGCATTTGAGAAAGCACCAAGGGAGATGGTTGAGGATTTAGAATTGACATTTGATATCCTACATCCAAGCAACGCAACTGGATGATTAATAGCCTCTTGCTGACACTTCCTTGCATGGCCTCATAGACTTCCAGACATTATTACCCATTTATATATAACTTGCCATCAACTGTTCAAATGTGAGCTAGGAACTTGATAAAGTATCACTTCTCAGTTAGTATGTTATGTGGCTTCAGTTGCTGCAAGTGTATTAGACAAACTTTGACACTTTTTTTTGACATGGATTTTTCATGCCAAATTGCGCAGGTTGGTGAAACTTGGTGGGGTAAATGTAGTGGCGTAGTCGATCTCTTCCAATTTGTGTACTATGAATTTTGTTTTTAATCACCTGTAGATGATTAACATACGTCCTGGGAGCTGCCACATCTGCTAGGGCCTAGGTGGTTCACCCTTCCTTGGACTTCGACATTCTTTTGTTCTTTGACTTATACAAGGTGAAGCATGCTGTATCTGTTCTTTACTTGTGGAGGATGATAAGGCATTGACATTATGTCAACCTGTATGTACTGACATTTCGTCAAATTCAAATTGGTCTTTCAACCTGTATGTACTAACATTCACTTGATAAGTTGTCAAGATGTACACCCTGACAAATTGTAAGGGAAAATATGCATGTCCAATACTACTACTACCTGCAACTGCAAATGTAGTGTTCTGTTCTATCTTTAAGGTGCACTACTATACCACTTGCGGAGCAGTCAGTACGCAATCATGTGGTTTGCTATGTTAGTCAGTACACAGACGTGTTGCTCTGTTAAACTGCGACATGTACAGGCCTTTCTTATCAAAGTTTCCGTCTCTCTCTTAAACACCCAGAAACAATTTCACCAATGAAATTTACATGTACCAATAACTTATTAGCTCAACCAACCCAAAAGAATTGTTAGCCATCTAGGCAGGCAGACTTTATCTGGTTCTACTTTTTGATTATTTTCTCACTGTGTGAAATTTTGCATTTTACATCTTATATTTGTTTGAACTGCTGTAGCTCTATAAGAGCTGACAAAACCTCGCTGCATATTCACAGCGAAACAGGCAATAAGACATGTGAGGTAACAGAACAGCCTTCATCTGAGGCCAAAGGAAATGATAAGAGTGAATTTGGAGCTATACTTGCTGATGTTGTGTCGAAAATGAGCACCCCTGTTACTGTACTAAATGTAACTTTGATGGGATCATTCAGAAGTGATGCTCATGTTGGAAATTGGAGTTATCCTCCAACTGTACTTGATTGCAGCCACTGGTGTCTTCCTGGAGTCCCCGATGCTTGGAATGAACTAGTATTTTCATACCTTTCGACAAACGGTGAGTTCCAAGTTATGCTGATGGGTACCTTCATTTCTTTGAATATTATGAGAACATTGTATGTCAATCAAACAATTTTATCGTATAACAAAATGCTTAAGATTCAAACATGATGCATATATACTAACTCTATGCAAACATGATGCCCGTAGAATTGTACGAGTAACATGAATAGTGAGATAGTCACATTATAAAGTTGCTTGAATGGCATTTGAGAAAGCACCAAGGGAGATGGTTGAGGATTTAGAATTGACATTTGATATCCTACATCCAAGCAACGCAACTGGATGATTAATAGCCTCTTGCTGACACTTCCTTGCATGGCCTCATAGACTTCCAGACATTATTACCCATTTATATATAACTTGCCATCAACTGTTCAAATGTGAGCTAGGAACTTGATAAAGTATCACTTCTCAGTTAGTATGTTATGTGGCTTCAGTTGCTGCAAGTGTATTAGACAAACTTTGACACTTTTTTTTGACATGGATTTTTCATGCCAAATTGCGCAGGTTGGTGAAACTTGGTGGGGTAAATGTAGTGGCGTAGTCGATCTCTTCCAATTTGTGTACTATGAATTTTGTTTTTAATCACCTGTAGATGATTAACATACGTCCTGGGAGCTGCCACATCTGCTAGGGCCTAGGTGGTTCACCCTTCCTTGGACTTCGACATTCTTTTGTTCTTTGACTTATACAAGGTGAAGCATGCTGTATCTGTTCTTTACTTGTGGAGGATGATAAGGCATTGACATTATGTCAACCTGTATGTACTGACATTTCGTCAAATTCAAATTGGTCTTTCAACCTGTATGTACTAACATTCACTTGATAAGTTGTCAAGATGTACACCCTGACAAATTGTAAGGGAAAATATGCATGTCCAATACTACTACTACCTGCAACTGCAAATGTAGTGTTCTGTTCTATCTTTAAGGTGCACTACTATACCACTTGCGGAGCAGTCAGTACGCAATCATGTGGTTTGCTATGTTAGTCAGTACACAGACGTGTTGCTCTGTTAAACTGCGACATGTACAGGCCTTTCTTATCAAAGTTTCCGTCTCTCTCTTAAACACCCAGAAACAATTTCACCAATGAAATTTACATGTACCAATAACTTATTAGCTCAACCAACCCAAAAGAATTGTTAGCCATCTAGGCAGGCAGACATGATAGAGCTGCAGCCATGAGGCAACAAGGGATGTATTTGTATTGGAAAGACCTAAAGCATAGCTACCTATACAAGCTATTGCTATGCATGTATGGTGCCATATATTGAGACTTTTCTGTATATCTACAGATCATGAACTTGCCAAGCCCGGCGTTGCCGTCGCCGGGGCGCGCTTCGTCCCGTTGTTCTCGCCCCAATGCCACAGCATGCTCTCCCAGAAGCAGAACTTCTCGGGGCAAGCCTTGAGCCTTGTATCTGTGATGTTCTGGCGCCAATGGCCGTCGATGAAGTTAGCCTTCTTGGCCTGCCTCCGATCCCACTCCAGCCTGGCCTTCTGCCGTGACCTCAGAAGGCAGTAGGACTGGAGTTTCTGGGGCATCTTGTCGTGCACCTTCCACCACCGGGCGTGCGCAACATCGCTTGCGAATCCACGCATCGAAGGGTTGTTCCAGTTGCAGTCATAGTCCCTGAAGCACAGCCATGGCTTCAGACCCAAGTAGTGGAGAACATATAGGATCGGTGGATCTGCACCGAATAGCTGAGTCTTCTTGGCCTTCATCTCCTCATCGTCGCCCTCCCAGAAGTGCTTCAGGAAGTTCATGTGCTTGGGAATGCGGTGCCACCATGTGAATATCTCATTCAGGTACCCTTGGTCGCCACCATTGTACGATGTAATCTCATTGATGTGATCCATCAGCAGCTGAAATGTGCAGTTGGAAGGCTCTATAACCATGACACCGGAATTGAAGAGCGTCGCGTTGTTGCCAGTTGCAGTGATCTCTGGCATCGCAAACAGAAAGTCAACGTTCTTCAGGATGAGGAGATCAGCATCTATGAAGATGATCTTGTCGTAGTCGGTCAGCTGCCACAGCCTGAACTTGCTGTAGTTCCACTCATTGTAAGCGTCACGCTCAGCTTTCGGGTTCCTGATTCTCTGGATTATTCTGACCTTCCACCCAGCAGCCTCCAAGCCCTTCCGGTGGTCGTCGCTTATGGTATCGTCAACAAGAATAACCAGGTCCCTGGTTGATCCTGCTTGGCGAATGCTTTGAGCCGCGGTGATAGCACCGCAGACATATTCACTTGCTGAATGCAGTATTGTAGCATATGCTTCTCTTGGTCGGTCTACTGAGAAAAGTCTTGCTGCAGCAATAAAAACAAGTGTTATCCACTGAAATTTCCGGTTATGCACAGCAAAGTGACTAAAAACTGGCAGTGCATAATCTATAAATGTTACCATGGAATATACTTTAAACCGAAAACAACAGTTGCTCATTGTGTGAAAATTTGTTGTAATGAGACTACCATTTTAGGGCAGCATTTATATGTTTCAAGATATGCAGATAGCTCCCAGTTGACTGAGAAAAGTGTAGTGATGCTCAAGAGAAGCAACTTACATTTCGCGTTGAGCGGAACAGCAAGCTCGCAGGAACCAACAGGAAGCCTGAGCTTCTCCTTTAATGCTTTCAGGTCAGGACTATATAACCAAGCATTGCCTTCATGTCTCACAAGGTTCTTGCAAGGGAAGAGATTTGGAATCGGGAAGCAATTAGTAATAAACAGCACATGGACCTTGCGGTTATGCTTCGAAGAGGTTACAGCCAATTTTGCAGCTGAGAGCTGCAAATGGAGCCGTGCAACATCTCTTGACCAACCTCCAACCCGGGTACAAGGAAGCTTCACAGCAATAACATCAAAGTGTACACCTCTTCGGACATTAGGCTCTGGAAGTGATGGACACGAGGGTATCTCACTTTCTTCCTCCTCATCGATCCATTCAGGGTACAGTGTCTGCCAGGTGATGCTGTCCTTGGCAGGCTCAAGTCTTACAATGGAAACACGACTGTCTGAGAATAACTGTGTCCAAGAGCCATATTCAGTTCTGTTGAAATTCAGGAGTCCAATTCTGAGCTTTTGATTTTCACCGTTTAGATTTCCTAGTGCTCTATATACATCCTCCCACTGAACATTAACAGAAGACACATATCGCGGATCAGAAGTTATTTTGTCCCACATCCAGCCGACATCCACATACCTGCAAAAGCAAATAAAGTCGCTTGAGATTATGGTCATGGCTGTAAAGGCAGTATCTTGTTTTTACTGCATCAAATTAAAATATTTCAGTGAGACTAGTTGTGCTCACCGGGAAGCCGACTGTAACTGATGCTCATATAAGGTTGGAGTTAAGAGGGTGACAACTGTTGCAGAAATGATAGCTATGATCAAGATCCGCAGAGACTTGAACTTGCAACCACAGTTCTTTTCAAGGACAAGAACTTCAAAATTTTCAACGTCTTTGAAACTTTTGCTTTTGGAAGCCCTCCTCTTAGTTGTCTCATCACTGCAAAGTGTAGAAACAAACTTAGTCATGCTCCTTTATCAGACAAGATCAGCCATGAAACATCTATGCTTGACAAGTGGAACTCAAAAGAGAGTCTATCTTAGCTAGATGTACCAATGAAAATAAATTATTAGATGCTAATTCCACAAGAAGATAGGTTCTGAAGTTCCTTGTCGAATACATTGGAACATATCCTTTTCACATTGATTTTGAATCATAATCATGGGCGGGTAACAGCATGATCAACTGAAAGCGAAAACCAATATCTAAAGGCAAGGTAAAATGGCTAGATACCATCTTTGCACGGGGCAATTAGAGAAACCACTTGTACGGAAGCACATACGCTTTTCGTAAAAAAGTTGGTAGCACAAATGGAAGTTTTAGGAATCAAGATCCTGCATAAAGTTCTCTCTACAAACAACCGCAAGAATACTGAACAGAACAGGTACACTTAACTAGAAAAGCAGCACAGTCAGGTCCTACTTTTCCCTTATTATTAGTTCGGAAGATAGATTAGATAACATTTTCATACAGGCAGTGCTATGATATCATCTTTTGAGTTTGCGATGCGCAGAAATAAGTGGAACGATGATAGTCGCAACCACTTTATGGGCAGAAAATACACAATAACGACATATTAAAGCACCTAGAGTGCACCTTTTTTCAAAAAGAAAAATGCAGAGTATATCCGATAGTTGGATGTGAAAGCGAGTCACACTAACAGATGTTTGCCAATCGAAAGAGGAAAGCTTAAAGCGCCAAACACTAAGGAAAATTCAGAGAAGAAGATTGCGTGGACTTGTATTTCGCCACCTCTCTGCTCAATCCACCAGCCACATCTTCCAAGTGCGAAAAGCATCCTCATATATTATACAACGCCTGACTAGAAATTCATGAGTCTTTGTACCTAACTCTTGCATGCCTTCGATTAATTCCTCAAATCCGAAGCATGATCGCTACCGCTGCAACATCATCCACGAGTGCTTCTCTAACGCCTGACGAGGAAAATTCGGTAACTGCTACCACTACTACTGTACGCAGATAACGGGATGATCCAAGGATGCTGAAATCACCCGTTGGTAGCACGCGCCAAGAGCAACGTCCTTTACACGTCGCAAAGTGCCCTGGCCACTGACAAAATCCAAGCCCAGTGACACAAGTCCGTCGTGTGCGGCCAAAAGAGGACAGCCGCCGCCGACCAGGTCAAGCTAGCAACGAACCCGAGAACGCGATCGGCACGAAGGCGATGCGTCCGGGAGCTCGACGATTTTGTGATGAAGGCGAGCAGTCCAAGGGGTCAACAGAGTCAACAGTGCAGGGGAGGAATGGATACGAATACGACCGCCATCCACCAAGAGAGGGCTGCTAATGATCGAATGATGATCATAAGCTTAAGAGATTGCGGTTGATGTGACACCGAGTCATTGAGGACTGTACTTCTTGTCTAAACTGACGGTGGAAAAAAAAAATCACCGACGAAGGAAGGACTGGACGGGAGCACCACAAGTGAAGTGAAATGAAATTTCATGGTCTTAACGCGAGATTGCAACCAGGCGCAACCACCAACTACTACGGCGCTAGCAATTAAGAGGAAGGGGGAGGAAGAACCACGAGTCGAATTCGTCGTCTCTTTCCTTTTAGTTGGACGGATCCGACTAATGCGGCGGCGTCGACGGCATGCAGCGTGGGGCGGCAGGAGCTGGCGCAAGAAGCGCAGGCACGCCGTTGAGGAAGACGAAGCAGCAGCAGCAAGAAAAAGGAAACAGCTTTGATTGCAAGAGTTGGGATTGGGAGAAGTTAGAGAGGGGAAGAAGATCTTACGCGGCGCCGGCGGGACGGTAGCGCGGCTCCAGTGGGCCCATCGGTGCTTGCTTGCCGTGCCTAATCGCGCTTCGTCTTCTTCTTCTTCTTCTCTCTCCCCTCTTCTCTCTCCTGCAGTCACGCTATCGCCACCGCCGCCGTTGCGCCGCTTCCCACCTGAAATCGCAACACGAAGCACAGGGCGATGTCATGTAAAGCATGCAGGCCACCGGCACAAGGAGCCAACGGCTCCAGTGACGAGAAGAAGATATTGATCAGAGAAATGAAAGGAATGGGAGCGAGACGCAAGCATTGATTCTCGGAGAAACAAAAAAAAAAAGGACGCGACGCACCATGAACTGGAGAGGCTGGAGCAGAGGAGGAGAAACAGAGGAACTGTGCCAATGTTAACAGGTGGAGCAAAAAGAAAAGAAAAAGGGAAGGCAAACGCCGAGTTGGAGACCCGATGCAAACATGGCTCTGACACAAGCACAGCGTAGGAAAACCAATTAAACGAATAAAGAATAGAATCTACTGTGAATCAACAAGAGAGGAAAATGAAGCGAATGCGGGTGCCGCCGATGGAGCGGAGGCGGCCTCCAGACTCCAGAAAGCCAAGAATTCATCAAAGCAGAGCATCCACAGCTACAAACCAAATCAAAAGCCAAGAACGACACGAGAACAGGGAAGGCAGCAGTGTACCTCGAAAGGTGATACAGCTTCGCTTCAATCGGCGAAGTGAAAGAGGAAGGGATCAGTGGTGCTCTCTCTCTCTCTCTCTCTCTAAGCTCAGGAGGGGGAGGAAGCTTTATATATGGTATGGAGAAAGATGACTTGCGTCCTTGTAGAGGACGCCCACGCGTGGGGAGAGGGAGCGGCAGTGCGAAAACGCAGTGGGCGCGGCAATGGCGATGGATTTTATCGGTCTACTCACGATTAATAGGCGGGCGTACGGGTGTACTATGGGTCAAGGCCAAAATCGTTAGGGGGTCGTGTACTCTTGTGCTAAGATACGACATGAGAGAAGTAATTGGCATAAGCTGCCGCCGAAAATTTGACTTGTCCACGAAGTAAATGCTTTACAGGGAAATATAAATTGGCATAAGTACTCTCTGGAGAAATAAATTTGCACCTTAGATATGTTTTTTTATTCCTTTTTGTTGCCAATGGATATGTTTCCAGACAAAGAAGTACTCCTAACGTATCTGGAACAGATAAATCAATTCTACACTTGAAGAATTCATCAATACGTTAGTTTAGGGGTAATATAGGATGGTTGGAGATGGAATGACGCCTTCATGCGGACTATAGGTTTCTTAATGAAACAGAGGACGGACTGCATGAGCATATACAGTTCCTTCACAACGTTTAATATGTATTTTCCTAAAAAAAATATATATTTATTATGGATTTGTTCTCGTGGGATTTCGTTTTTGTGGGATGTTCTCGTGGGATTTTAAATAAGGAAATGGCATGTTGACTTCCCCTATGTTGACTTATCTATAAACTTTTAAGCCTTTTTTGATCTCCAATTTCTAATAAACTATATTTTAGAAACGGGAGGGATTTCAAACAGGACAGCTTCTAGACTAGTTTCTAGAACTGGATACTCATTTTGTGATTATATTGTTTCAGAAAGCCTCACCTGTTTTTAAAATAATTACAAATATGACATGCGGAACCTACTTCTATACTTGTGTGACGCTTGTATTTGAATAAACTCGATCGATGGAGTCAATCTGTCAAACCATGTAAATCTTCTAATATTAATGTTTGCTAAAACATGTTAGGTATATATGTGAGGTTTTATGAAACAATATGACTATAAAATCCAAGTCAAGTGACATAAACTTAAATACCTTGTGTCACTTGACCGCAATGTTTGGGGTTTCTTAAAATTTACTCTTATCCCCTCTATTTTTTTCGAGTTGAGGTGACATGATTTTCAAATTGTTGCCATACATAGAAGAACATTGCCTCAGACTCGGACCCTCTTCTTCCACAAAAGAACGCACATTGCAGCCTTCTCCCTGACAAATCTACCGTGGATGGGTAACTCTCGCGGCAAAACGGCAACCCATGCCTTTCCTTTCGAGATTCCTGCTGGAGCCACGCGTCCCAAGTTGCCAAACGACCCATAAGAGCAAGTATTATAAGGTCCAGTCAGCTGACTAAAACTTGTTTCACCTCATCAAAATCTGAGTTGGAGGAGTAAGAATAGATGAGAGAGAGAAAAGCGGGCGTTTTGTCAGTCGGTAGCACGAAGCTGGCGAAAACAATCCTCCCGAAAAAGTGTTAGCCTTCTACCACTTATCGGCGCCCGCGCTATTAAGAAATAAAATATTCAAAACATCAGTCGATCGAATAGCCCGCTTGTTATACAAGTGCTGACGGCAAGTTACGTGGCCGGAGCGAATCGCCGGCAGCGGGCTATGTTATTAACCCTGCTCTAACTGCGAAATCACCGCGGGCGTGGGAGATCACACACCCATTGATCCTGCGCTCCCGCCCTTCCGAAACTGTGTAAGTCGGAGAGCGGTGGAGGTGGAAAGAGCTGAAAGAGGCGATGCCATCAGGTGCGGAGCAGTTATTGGCCGTGGGGCTCGTTTCCGTCTCGCTGTTCTCGTCGCCCTTCTGCGGCAACGCGGCAGGGGCTTTGCCGTGAGTGGTGAAGCCTTTACTGCAGGAGTACTCGACTTTTTTTTTTCTTTCCCTTTTTCTTTTCCAAGTCTTCATTTTCGACGCGAGTAGTGTGACGGTGTCACCTAGCTCTACTCTCAGGCGTTCCGTGTCAGAGCTCAGAACAAGCTCGTTCGTTGCTACAAGATGCAGAGGTCCTCAAATGGGTTGGCTGGAACACAAGCGCAGGATCCTCAAAATTCTGGAGGCTGAGAGTGACTAGCTGGTGTATGTAACTATCAGTTGCCATCCTCACGTGACGAAACCGTTCCGTGATTGCATGATTTCAGCAATCATCAGGCCGGGCAAGCGAGAGGTTACCCCGACTGATCCGTGGGGGCAGCCGGTCACTGGTCACCTGTTGTGCTCGAAACCGTTGCGTCGCGCGCAGGAGCACGACGCCGCTTGTTCGCTTCTGCTTGGTCGTTATGCATGACTGCAACGCCTTAAGTTTTCTTTTTCTCTCTCCGGTGAGAAACTTTTGCAAGTTAAACATAGCATCGTTCACTTGATTCACTGCGAGCGTGCAATCGCTGCCGTCCGGGTATAGACGAACTCCGAATCGAACGGCGGGGGCGCTTTGGGCGGCGGGGCCATGCAGCTCCACTGGGGTGCAGAGATACGAATCCATCGATTTGACGTGGTAAAAATGGCTTTGGTTTCTTGCGCAAGAATAACAGGCAACCCAGTGTACAATAGGCTGTGGCGATGGTAAATAAATTAGCCAGGTGCATCCCACGGTAGGACGGCGCAAAGGTGCTTGTATTACTCCCTCTGTCTCAAAATATAAGAGAAAATATAAGAGATTGTTGACTTTCAAACATCACGTTTGACTATTTGTCTTATTTGAAAAATTTTTAAAC
>LAPY01000283.1:143913-158909 GCA_000970635.1 Eragrostis tef | reverse complement strand
TTTTGTCATTAAACTTTATTTAGTACTCTTAAATAATAAGATTCTCTTTAATGCTAAAATTTAGAGGGGTCTAAATCCGGCAACGAACGCGTCTAAGATGTGGCTATGATTCCTTGCAAGCTGGAGCGGTGCACCGCCAAATTCACAGCAGTACCTGATTGATCCGACGTGCACATTGCTTCACTGAATCTCAAGATCTGATCGGATCCTGCACAAGTCCAGAGTTCCATTCTTTTGATGCGCTGCTTTCCACCCTTTCCCTTTGTTTGGCTCTTTGCCCTTTTGCTCGGAGACCCTTTGGAATCATTTCCTACTCCTCCTCTCCCTATCAGTCCTACAACTACTAGTTTACAATGGTCTTGTGGGTCGCTACAGTGCGTGCATGGCGTGAGGAGCCGCTTTTTTTGAGGTGTCCAAACATGATCCTGTGGTTACTGTTTCATTTTGCAGCGCTGTTGCAGCCTTGCAGCCTGCCCTCCCCGTCAACCGTTGAAATCTCTTTGTGGATATCTCATATTTTCTGTAGAAGGTGGCAGCACAATGCCCACGCTCTTTTTGTTACTTCTCCCACCTTTTGCCTTTGCTCCTCTCTCCTCTTGACCACCCCACAATTCTGTCGCCATCACCATTGCCCCAAGTGAGGGAAGCCCTCCCATTAAAGGGAAACTGGAGACTGGCATCCTGGTAGCGCTCTTGGTGAATTCCACTTTGGCTCTCATGCACGGTGGATGAGCGAGGCTGCAGCTAACAGGAGATTTGCTGCTTCTTGGGCTCTTGGCAGCTGCAAGGAGAGCCAAGGAATGAGTAGTTGTGAGTACCGGTGCTAAAGGTGAGTTTCTTTGCCAGAAAATTAGGTGCTCCAGAGTCTAGAATCCTGGAATGAGTACTTGTCCAGTTTCAGACTTTCTCTGTTTATCCGCTCTATTCTCTGCTATTTTCTTTCCGGCGTGCTTTTTCAGCTTTGTACTTGGCTGAGTCAGGGAATAGGAGCTGAGAAAATGGTACTTAGTGTTGCAGAGAGTGCATTTTGGGGGTTACAGAGAGTGTATTTCAGTATGCGTTTTGAATATCTTTCTGAATCTTCCCACGCTGGACTGCACAGCGTTGGAAGAGCCATTGATCCAGCAGAGCCGTACAAGCCACAGAAACAACGCCTGCATGGTGTGGCGTGGTGAGATTACCATTCCCGTTATGTTTCGATCGGATTGCCGCAGCACAATGCTGCGATTTTTTTTCCTTTTTTCTTTCGTACTACCTGTTCTGTTCCCTAAGTTCACATGTAGAACGTGATACGTCTTCACAAGCATCACATGCACACGGTCAGGTCAGGGAGTCTGGGGATAAGGCCGGCGGCCTCAACCGTCTCTGATGCCGGCATTTCCTCTGCCCACAGGTGCGCTCTGATCGGGAAGAACCTCTCCACATTGCAACAGCCAGGAACACTGCGAAGAGCACCCAAGAAGAACCAGCCATGAGCGGGTTCGCGGGGCCGAGGTCGAGGCCATGGGTGGGCATGGCCGGCGCCGACACCCCGTCGCAACCGGACTCCCGGGACGACGCCACGACCGCGTCGTCCATGAAGGGCAGCGGCGCCGACGCGTCCACGAACGCCAGCGCCATCTCCTGCGGCTTCGCGGCCACTGCCGTCCTCGTCTCCCTGTTCCTCCTCATGGCCATCTTCGAGCACCTCATCAAGCCAGGCCTCGCCGCCTCCTCCTCCGGGGGGCGCGCCCGCCCCCCCGCCGACGCGCCGCAACCACCACGACGGCTCGCCGGACAAGCTCCGGCACCCGCCCAAGGTACGTACATGCTTCTTCTGACCGATTGGCGTCGCATTGCCACTGTTTGCTTGCCCTGCACTCTCGTTCGCTCGATCGGTTCACGTGCCTCGTTTCAGAGAAGAAACGACATGGCCTCTGTTCGCGCTCGTGTCCAATACTCCTATGCAGCAACAGTGCACGTAGCTGTGCAGCTATGTACTCTACGTACCCTGCGGAGTGCGGGGTACGAGGCGGTACAGTATGCGTGCGCCAACTGAAAGGCTCGTTTGTTTGCTGCATGCGTTGCAGATGGAGGAGCCCGTGACGGCCGCGGCGGACCTGCAGGTGCTCATGCCGGGGCAGCGCTACCCGACGTTCCTCGCGCAGCCGGCGCCGCTTCCGCCGTGCCCCAGGGAGGGCGTGTGGTGGCCGACCCACCATGAGCAGCAACGCCATTCTTTTGTGCCCCCGTGATTAGAGATTTCTTTCTTCCCCTTGCGTGTTCTGTACAGAGCGTAAGGTGTAGTAAAATGCAGGGGATTTAGAGTGATTCGCATGTTGTCGTGCTAGACCGACAATGTCGGCTGCTTCTTGTTCATATGATTCTTCAACTTAACAATGCATGTCCATTGTCCTTTATGAAAACTCTCAGACGTCGGATGGATCAGGGATTTGATTTTTTTTTTTGAGAAGTTGGATCAGGGATTTGATTTGTCAGCATTTTAAGAACTTCGTCATTGGGCCAGAAAATGTTATCCGTTAAGTCTCACCTGCTGGCCCATTAACACGGCCCACCTTTTGGGCCGTACGAAATTTGCGGTCCAACAGCCGAAGCATCGTCGTCGTCGTCTGCATGACACAGCAGGAATCTCCAGATCTGTCTGGTGCTCAGTCCTTCGGAGGTGCTCATAAGAATAGGGTTTGCGTATGTGTGGTCATAGAGGTGAGTGTGCGTGCGTGTTGTGAGCGTCTGCGTTGTACTGTGTAATTCTAAAAAAAAGGCACAAAAAAAAATAAAACAACATCAAAATTGACTAGTAGCGCATTCACATCCATTTTGGCTCGCTGCATCTCAACGTTCCCAGTACAAAAATAGAAAAAGTAAAACGGAAAAGTAAGAATTGATCACTTGTCAACCTCTAGCGCCCTGACCCGGCCATTGGACTGGCTGTTTCGTCGCAGGCTCGCCGCCGCAAAGCACTGCATTGTTGGTCGCCGATCGACCGCAGCCGCTGGCCCAGTGACCCCAGCAAGCCACCCTCCACAGTTTCTTTGTGCCACTTTTCAGAAAGAAATGTCACAAAGCTTCACGTACCTTCCCTTTCCCCACCGGACGCAAACGATCATGCGCACGCGAGCATCATGAATATGCAAGGCCACTTGGCGACCTCGTCTCCGCGCGCCGCCATAGGTCTCTCCCAACAATCAGCATATTCAGTATTTCAGTGTATTATATGAGCAGCAGCCGCGTGCCGAAGACGGATATCTCAGCAGCAGTACCAATACTAAAATCCAGTTGACGAGCTCCGCCGTGCGGAACATGTCAAACGCCGCGCATCCTGTCCCTTTACAACGAATAGTCCGCGCGGGTGGCGATCGGTACAGACTATAAAACCAGCAGTGCCCGTGCACCATCCCACTCACATCCATCTCTGCAATCTCCATCCCCAACAAGCCTACTGAGCATCCTTCTGCTTCCATCCTCCACTGGTCACGTAGCAAGCTTACGTCTCCGAGTCGATCGATACAAGCATGGCCGCCACCTCCTCCCGCTTCACTTCTCTTGGGTTGCTGCTGTTAGCAGCAGCGCACTGCGCTGTCTTGCTCGCTCTAACCGGAGCAGCACATGGACATCCCCCTGTCGCCGGCGACGGGCTGAGCTCCACGTTCTACGACGAGTCGTGCCCCAACGCCTACGACATCGTCCGGCGCGTGATCCAGGACGCGCGCGTCACGGACCCGCGCATCCCGGCCAGCCTGATCCGCCTCCACTTCCACGACTGCTTCGTTCAGGGCTGCGACGGCTCGCTTCTGCTGGACGATGACCTCCCGGCGATCCAGAGCGAGAAGAACGTGCCGGCCAATGACAACTCGGCGCGCGGTTTCCCCGTCGTTGACGACATCAAGAGCGCCCTTGAGCACGCGTGCCCTGGCATAGTCTCCTGCGCTGACATCCTCGCACTGGCAGCCGAGATCTCCGTCGAACTTGTAAGCACCCAGACTTTTTTTTTTCTTGTTGCGAGAACATAAGCACCCAGACGTTGTTGAGTTATTCAAAGTAGCTAGCTAGCTTCTCGCAAGAACCGAGGTGGCTGAACCAGTTAATCATGCATGGTGCAGGCCGGAGGTCCCCGCTGGAGAGTGCTGCTGGGCCGAAGAGACGGCACCACGACCAACATCGAGATCGCCAACAACCTCCCCAACTTCTTCGACTCTCTAGAGATACTCCAGGAGAAGTTCAGAAACGTAAACCTTGACAACACTGACCTCGTCGCCCTCCAAGGTAGCGTACACCTACCAACTTAAGATATTTTTTTTTCGGCACAAATTTTTATCTTCGCTTATAATCCTAACCAAGAAAATTCTTCACTCGACCTGCACACTGATCTCAACATATTTTCACTTCAGGTGCACATACATTCGGTAAAGTGCAGTGCCAGTTCACGCAGCAGAACTGCACGGGCGGGCAGCCCGAGGGTGCACTGGAGAACCTAGATCAGGTTACGCCCAACCGTTTCGACAGGGTCGTGTGCCCCGCCCCAGCAGCTGCGGCGACCACCGCTCCCATTGTTCATCGGTTCGCTGGTAACCAGAAGGATTTCTTCAAGAACTTTGCCGTGTCCATGGTTAAGATGGGCAACATCAGCCCGCTAACAGGGAGCGATGGAGAGATCAGGCAGAACTGCCGGAGAGTTAACAGAAAAGGCTACTGAAAATAGTTCGAATCAGTTTGATTGGGTTCCCTTTTTTTCTCTGACTAATTGTGAATTTGTGATACCTTTGTAAATCATTCTTTCATTTCCAATTCTCATCACTTGTAACTGTAAATCGTTCCCTTTCCGGACTCTTCCGAAAGCAAATGTGAAAATGTTCTAACACCATATTGTATTTTTTTTTAACATTTCCTGAATAATGTTTTGGATGTATCAAAGAGTATGTTCCAACCTACTGATCTCTGAGTATGTCTACAACCGGTCCTTGTTCAGATTATGGTTTGTAGTAAGTAAGGATTTCCCGTCGATTTTTTTTTTAGAAAAGGGAATATATTAAATCAATATTCCAGTTCTCGTCGAATACAACTATGTTTTCTTGGCTTGAGCAAAGGGTAGAATCTATGTCTATAGCTGTCATAACAGTCTCGATTGCACACTTGATGAACAGCATGCTCATGAATTGTAGAACTGCATAAAGGCTATATTGGGGTCCACTAGTCGCTCGGCACACAAGCAATGACAACCACCCGATGCACATCCGACGTCGAGAAATAACAGTGCCAAAGTGGATTCCAGTTCATGGTGGGACCCACACTAAATTTATTTCCATTTTTATCTCATTCCCTCTCATGCATGGCGACGCAAGCGATCCCACCCTTAATCTGCATCTTCAAGCGTTGGGCAGCGGCAGCGAGCCTGCCTCCTGCCCCTCTGGCGCGTGGGGCTGCAGCAGCGAGTCCGCCTCTCCTTCCTCTCCAACGCACAGAGGGCTTTTCATGCACACTCATCATGGTCAAGGGTGCCAATGCCCCCAACCCCACCCCACCCCCTGCGCTGAAAAAGAAAAAAAAAACTACACTGATCAGTATTATTTGTAATTGTTTTGTCTTGGGTGCTAAGCTACTGAATGAGGTGCGAGTTTGTGAGGAGTAGTAGCAGACAAATTCGGATAACACCGGCAACCAAAAACTCGTAAATGATCATATGTGGATGGAGAGCCAAAGAGCGCTTGGTGAGGAGTTTGGTTCTGGAGTGTTTTAGTGGGGTGAAGATTAAAGAGATATGTGGCAGTTTTAAGAGCTTCAACCCAATAAGAGGGAGGAATGGAGGCCTGAAAAAGCAAGGTACGCATGATATTGTTTAGAGAACGAATGGTGCGTTCGGCCTTGCCGTTTTGTGGTGATGTGTGGGGACAAGAAAGGCGAAAGCGAATACCATGCGAAAGAAGAAACGATCGTGTAGCATGATTATCAAATTCTCGACCATTGTCACATTGTAAAAATTAGATGCGGCTTTGGAAGTGATTCTGAATGTAAGCATGAAAGTGTGTGAGAGTAGAAAACGTCTCAGATTTTTGTTTCAGAGGAAAGGTCCACACGTGATGAGTGAAGTCATCTAGACAAACAAGATGGTATTTAGTACCCGGGATGCTTGGAATTGGAGACGTCCACAAATCACAATGAATTAACTCAAAAGGTTACATGCTCTTGATATTGAATTGGAAAAAGGCAATCTAACATGACGACCTAACTGACAAGCGTGGCACAAGGACTTGTCAGATTTATTTGTGGAAGGCAAAACACTAGAACATAAACGAGACAACACTGGAGCGCCAGGATGACCAAGTCGACGGTGCCAAGTAGTCTCCGAGATAGCTGCGGCAACAAGAGCATGTAGTGAAGGCACCGGAAAGAACGGATAGAGATCACCGGAGCTATTGCACCTGTGAATCACTCATCGTTCTACTTTTGCCTCCGGCGGTTACCTACCTCACCCCCCTCGCCGTAGGGCTCGACCACCGCCTTGGTGTGGAGATCCTTCACAGATAAACCAAACGGATCAAATTCAACAGAACAAAGATTATCACGTGTGAATTTGCGAACAGAAATAAGATTGGTAATAAGGTTCGGAGAAACTAAGATATCAAAAAGACGAAGTGGACGAGTGAATGTTGGAAATTGGTAGTGACCAGTGCCGGTGATGGGAAGGACAGAACTATTCCCAACAACGACACGAGCAGTGGAAGACGGAAGGGTTTGGAAAGAAGAGAGATTACCAGAGTTTTGAGTGAGGTGCGAGGACGCACCGGAGTCCATGTAGAACTGTTGGTCCGGCTGCTGAAGAGTCATGGAGTTCAAGGCCTGGATGAGTTGGCCTTGATCAAACGTCGCCGGAGGTGGCGAGTAGAAGCCGTAGGGTGTCGGGGCCAAGATGCCTTGAGGTGCACCACTGGAGCCGTAGGTGGGAGAAACGGGCACTGCCATGTGCGCCTGGTGTGTGACACCAGGTCGAGGTCCAAGGAGACCTTGGCCCGGCTGCATGGGCCACATCTGGAACATGCTGGTGAAGGGGTTGAATGTAGGGCGATAGTTGTTGAAACCGGGGCCGGAGGAGGAACCGCCAAAGGGAGGACGAGGAGCGCCCTTGCCCTTGCCCTTGCCCTTATACTTGTTTCTGTAGTTGTTGCTCGGGCGCGGGGCCGGGGAGGAAGGACCAGCAGGTGGTGTGGCAGAGGCAGCAGCCGGCGTGGCAGCAACAAGTGCAGTCTCTTGGCCGGGGACTTGGACCTTCAGGTCAGCCTCCTCAAGCGACAGATTGGACCTGGCCTCAAGGAAGGTTGGCAGCGTTGGCATGGACTTGATGATCGAGGCCATCGGACGGTAGCAACTGTTTTTTTTTTATGCAAACTGGAGGGGTATGCCCCCTACAACATTTTATTTATAATAATAAGAGAAAAAAGACAGTAGCATAAGTATAGACCAATATGGCTAATGAAAATGAGAAACAAAAAAAGCCAAAAAACTAAAGTAAAAAATCCTGTTATTCTTTCTCTTGTCTCCATTCATTTATCCTCTGCACATGCCTTGCTTTAGCTCGATGGATAACCATCTTCAGTTCTCTGAAAATTTCCTGACACAATTGTCAACTTTGGATCAATACCATTGAATATCCAGTCATTCCTTGTTGTCCATATACTCCAAAACATTATGATCAAAATCTCCATAAAAAAAGGAACATTTAATCTTCTTCTCAGATATTTCACCACTTGCGGATGGCTCATGTGTTGTGGAATATTTATACTTATTTTATGCCATGCTGCTCTTGCAAAGTTACACTTCATGAAGAGATGTCTCAGTGTTTCCTCTCTTTGCCATATGCATAATTCGCAGGCATATGATTCCAAATGCATTTTTCTTCTCCTCAACATGCCTCTTGTGTTAATTCTATCATGTAAGAATAACCAAAAGAAAACTCTATGCTTTGGCTGACATGCTGAGGACCATATCCATCTAAATGCAGGGTGAACTGGCGTATGTCCAATTAGTACTTTATATGTTCTTGCTGCTGAATACTTCTGGTATTGCCCTTGTTGCAACCACCTGTCTTTCTCTTCTGTTATTTCCAAACCTTGCAACAATGTTTCCAATTGCAGCAACTGATTATATGTTTCTTCAGATAGTGGTAAGTGAAATAGTGTTGCAAGATTCTCACTTTCTAATGCTTTCTTGATAGTAATATTCTTGTCCTTCACATAACTAAAAAGCTCTAGGAACTTCCATTTTGGTACAATATTTTCCCATTGGTCCTGCCACATAAGCACAGTTGACCCATTTCTGATTCTCACTAATTCCACTCCCTTGAATTCATCCAGCAGTTTTACTATATCCTTCCACCAAAATGATCCTTTGGACTGCACACCAAAATGATCCTTTGGACTTACCATTTTGATAATAGTTCTCCCATAGCAACTTCACCCATGGCAGATTCTCTTTATTAAAAAATTTATGGAGGTTCTTAATTAACAATGCATCATTCTGTACTCTTAACCTTTTAATCCCCAACCCGCCTTCACTCTTCGGCCTGGTACATAGCTTCCATGCAGCTAAGGGAGGCTTTTTTGCATTTGTGTCAAGAACTTCCTAAATAAGTGAATGGCATGGAGCCAACCTGACAGTTAAAGGTTCTTGATAGAATCTCCATTTTCTCATCTGACACATTAATGGGCACCATAACTGACTTACTATAATTGACCTTTAGCCCCGTTGATGCTGCAAAGGTGTTCAAGAGGCATTTCAGTACAAACAACTGTCTGGGGCAGGCTTCCATTACAACCAAAGTATCATTTGCATACTGCACTATAGGAAAATCTGATCTTGCTCCTAAAGGAATAGGCAAGTTAAAAAGTCCTTTATCCTTTGCATCATTCAAGATTGACTGTAATAAATCTGCTGCAAGGACAAACAACAGTGGTGATAAAGGATCCCCCTGTCTCACACCTCTTTTGCAATGAATAACTTTGCCCGGCACACCGTTTAACAAAATTGATGAGGTTCCAATGCCTAAAATCATTTCGACCCAGCTTATCCATTTTTCACCTCGCCCCTTATGCTTAAGAATATCCAATATCACCTGATGCTCAATTTTATCAAAAGCCTTCTCAAAATCCAATTTCAAGAGGACAATCTCCTTCTTTGACTTGTGACATAAATGAAGATATTCAAATGACCATGCTAAGCAATCTTGAATGCTTCTAGCTTTAATGAAGCCATATTGGTTTTGGTGTACCAACTGTAAAATAACCACTTGTAATCTATTTGCCAACTGTTGAGGCCGCGCAGAAACGTCAAGAGCAGGGTGCCGTCGGAGACGGGCTGATCAAGGTCAGTGAGCCCATCGGCGTAGGACTTCAGGCGCTCGGCGTAGTCGAGGATGGAGAGATTGCCTTGCGCCATGTTCCGAAACTCAGCTTCAAGTGAGAGAGCCCGCGTCGGCTTGTTGTCGAGGAAGAGACCCACCTTGGTCCAGATGACCCAAGTGTGGGCGTCGCGCGTGAGAATGGAGCGCATGATCTCAGGGGAGGCCGAGGAGTAGATCATCGAGCGCACGGCGGAGTCCATCTCAAGCCACCCAACGTCGACCAGGGGCGGGCCCAAGATTTTGAACATGGGTATTCAATTTTTTCTTACAACCTAAATTGTAGGTAGTCACAGAATTGAAGCTTCGTCAGGCACGGCTTACAATCATGCTTTTGCTTTGACCTCATAAACCATAAGCCCTCCAAGCATAAGAAGGCAAATACAACTTATGGCAATAAGCCGTTTTTTGTTTTGTAGTGTGGGGATAAGACAAATAAATTGTTTTGTCTGATAATTCAGAGCAATTCTTTTGTAATCCAGAGCCCTGCAAAAAGGTTCTAAATGATCAACATTTCAAAGTAGGTGGGCTTTTTTATTTAGATTGAGCACGTTCAAGTGTTTATTTTTTGTTTTTTCATGCATACACATAAGATACATTGTTTATATAAAAGTTTTTGTCCAAAATAATGGGTATTCATTTGAATACCCTTGAACCAATGCAGGCCCGCCCCTGGCGTCGACCAGATCGGGAGCCAGGGTGCCATCGACGTGTGCAGATGCCCCGAACTTGGCCAGCAAGGTCAAGAAGAGCTCATGCCATATGCTGTAGTTTGGAGTATTGTAGACAAAGGTCATAGGAACGTGAGCCTTGACGTTGATCGTGGAGAGAGCGGCAACTGGGTTTGGTTGTGGTGGAGCAGGGATGGCCGCAACAATGATGGCAGCCAGAGCAGCAGCGGGATCATTGGGATCAGCCATGGAGGGCCAGCAACGAGAGGAGCAGCGGCGGCGGCGGAAGATTAGGTTTAGGAATCGATATCTCATGATACCATGAAATAACAGAAGTTTGAGAGAAATTCCACGATGGGTTTTCCATTGATGCTCTAGGCATATATATAGTACAGATTACAACATAACCCTAGGCGGGTTGACTTGCTATACAAGTTGTACAAGACTTAATACGTAAGCAAATACATACATAGTAGAGTGCTGATAGCGGAAGGATTTCCGCAGCTCTCAATGTTTTGACAGGCATGTTCGCTTGGCGTGAGCCCACGTTGGTCTTTTGTCGACGCGTTTCCTTGAGCAAGCACCACGTTTGCTTTTCGAGCCCTGCACATGACCTGACTCTCCTGCTGAGCTCTGCACATGGCGCTGGTAAGCCATAGGTCACTGGCTCCCTTGAAATCAGCAAAGAGATGATAGAAGAGTGTGGGAGGGAGCACCCAACTGAGGCACAGGGACCAAAACAACAAGGACGCAACATCTTTGCAGAAATCAGCAGGTGTAGGGCCATATACCACATCCATTAAACAACATTAGCTTTTGCTAAGTGCACATATAGTTGTCTACTTCAATTCTCAGTGAAAGAGAAAAAATATAACTGAGTGAATGAGTAAGATTCATGACATTATTTAATACTTATAAAATCATGAGTTGTGGGGTCTTTTCCCTGAAAGAAAATTTGTACCGTGCGCACCACATACCATTTACCAATGTACATATGATAAAAATGTAACTAATGGATTAACAATGTTTATAGCTAACTTTTTTAATCTCTGGGTGCGGCGTAGCGCGCCATGACACGTTCGTCGACGATGAGGCCATGTCGCCTTCGGACAGATGTGGGCGCCCTCCTGGGCCGGCACATCGTGAGGGTTGGCTTCTATCGACCTTGGGTCGTGCGCGCCATTGACGCATTGACGGCCGGTGTTCGGACCTGTTTTCCAACCAAGCCATTCGCCGTTGGGAGGACATCCACGCGAGAAAGAGAAGGCAAGGGGATGTGACATGACGTAAAGAAAGGAGGTGCTACGTAGTCCGGTGAATTAAGAATTTAAGTAAAAATATGTGAACCATATTTTGACCTCTTATGGTTTAGCCTCTAGATCAAAAAATTATGCAAACGAAAATGAACCATGTAGTCAAAAAACAGTCTCCTACTACTGACTGTGTAGTGTATTTTCATATTCTAACAATTATACACGTTTTAACGAAACGACCAAGGGCTAGGCACCTTTCCTTTTCGCGCCACACGTAACGTAGTCATAACGCACGCAATCATCACTCACGGCGGCGACCTCTTCGTCCCCCGTCGCCATCCTCCGTCTGCCCAAATATTTTAACAGCAGCCGCGTGCGGAGCTGATGGTGCAGCGCGCCGCAGCCGTCGCCATAATCAAGTTGACAAGCTTCTGGGCATGGAGAACATGTCAAACGCGCGCAAACCCAATCCAACCACGCCCCCAAAGAAAAGTCATCGCGCTTATCAATCACCGAGATGGGCTATAAATATGCAGCGCCAAGCCATTTCCCTCACACCCAGGCATCCAGCTAGCTCTGCAGTCTCTCCACAGCTGCAACGAAGCAAAGCAAACGGCCAACGTTGGTACTAGCTAGATTTCCGCACCGCTAAGCAGCCTGCCTATTCAGTGACCCCTGATCACATACTAGCACTCTAGATTCACACGCGTACAAGTGTATGGCCGCTTCCTCGCTCCTCGGTTCTCTTGGTTTGCTGTTGTTAGCAGCAGCGCACTGCGCCGTCTTGCTTGCTTTGGTTGCAGCCGCACACGGACATCCCCCGGTCGCCGGCGACGGGCTCAACTCCGCGTTCTACGACGAGTCGTGCCCCAACGCCTACGACATCGTCCGGAGCGTCATCCAGAACGCGCGCGTCACCGACCCGCGCATCCCGGCCAGCCTCATCCGCCTCCACTTCCATGACTGCTTCGTTCAGGGTTGCGACGGCTCCCTTCTGCTGGACGACGACCTCCCGGCGATCCAGAGCGAGAAGAACGTGCCGGCCAACGACAACTCAGCTCGTGGCTTCCCCGTGGTCGACGACATCAAGAGCGCGCTGGAGCACGCGTGCCCCGGCATCGTCTCCTGCGCCGACATCCTCGCTCTCGCTGCCGAGATCTCTGTCGAACTCGTAAGCACCCAATCGAATGTTCTTCCGTTATTCGAGAATCTTGCATGGACCCAAGTGGCTAAACCACTGCATCATGGTGCAGGCTGGAGGTCCCCGCTGGAGAGTGCAGCTCGGCAGGAGAGACGGCACCACGACCAACATCGAGAGCGCCAACAACCTCCCCAACTTCTTCGACCCCCTGGAGACGCTGCAGGAGAAGTTCAGAAATGTCAACCTTGACGACACTGACCTCGTCGCCCTACAAGGTAACGTGCAGCTAGCAACCTAACGAATTGAAACTTTTGCATACAAAAGTGAAATAAAAAATCTTTGTTTGTGTCTGCTTTTACTAATCTCAACATATTTTCACTTCAGGAGCGCATACATTCGGTAAAGTGCAGTGCCAGTTCACGCGGCAGAATTGCACGGGCGGGCAGGACGATGGTGCACTCGAGAACCTAGACCAGGTTACGCCCAACCGTTTCGACAACAAGTACTATGGCAACCTCTTGCAAGGCCGCGCCCAGCTCGAGTCCGATCAGGTCATGTTGTCCGACCACCGTTTCGACAACAAGTACTATGGCAACATCTTGCAAGGCCGCGCCCAGCTCGAGTCCGATCAGGTCATGTTGTCCGACCCAGCAGCAGCGGCGACCACTGCTCCCATTGTTCATCGGTTCGCCGGTAAACAGAGGGATTTCTTCAAGAACTTTGCCGTGTCCATGGTTAAGATGGGCAACATTAGCCCGCTAACAGGGGGCGCTGGTGAGATCAGGCAGAACTGCAGGAGGATTAACAACAAAGGCTATTGAAAGACTCCGGTTCAGTTTGATTGGTTTCTTTTCTCTCTTTTTTATTTTACCAATGTTGATACATTTGTAAATCATTCTTTCAATTCCATTTCACATTACTTGTAACTGTAAAGTGTCTTGTAACTATAAATTATTCCCTTTCCCGGACTCTTTTGAAAGTAAATGTGAAAATGTTCTTACACTACATTGTAGCTGTTATTTACATTTGTCTTTGTGCACTATATGGGCATTTGTATTTGATAAGCAAGTTTGTAAAAAATGGAGATAGTCGTTTGATAAGTATGTTCTTGATGTTGGTGATATTATTTCCAACAATCTTTTGTATGTTAAGTCCTCTCAAAAGTACATATCTCGTAGTGCAAAACTCAAGCATAATTTTTCAAATGGTAATATTGGTATACAAGAAACTCCTAAACAAACAAAGGGTCCCTCTCTGCCATGGGAGCTCAAGGTGCAAGAAAATAGAGAGAGGCGTTATCTACCCACCTTTCGTCTTGTGGGCTAGTTTTATTTACGAGTGGAGGTGGTAAACACCACCTTTACCCTAAAGATATTTTGTGTTCGTAATGGCCATTATACTATATCATTACTTGCTAGGAAGATGATTAGTTTTGAATAGGGTCTATATTATTGAACATCTTAGGCCTAAAATACAACGTGAAACTGCTCACACAATGTGCAAGTCACGTCTCACGAAATAACTTTTACGTACCCTTTCATCTTCACTTTGCGTAAAATGGTTAACTTGGGGTTATTTTGCATTTTCTGCTTGAGCTTTTCGTACTTTCCTTAACCTCACGTAGCTACAGTGTTATGTCTGCTATAGTAATCCACAGACTACAACAGTAGCCAACAAAGACTCTTAGTTTGGACCAGACTTCTCGATGTTATATCTCCCACCCACACACACAAAAAAAAAATCCTTACACCTTGCGTAGGATTTGGAAAGAATAATCTTACATGTCGAGCTTCACAGTGGTATGCATTAATCTTACTGCATGACATTTTTTTTTGTCGAAATGGAAATTTCATTGATATTAAAGCATATTACATCTCTTGATTACATAATCCACCCAAACAACCTCAACTTCATTGATGGGAGACAAGAAACTTTAAAAAAGCCATAAATTCCACCATTTAGGATCACCATCCAAAACGGATATGCCACGGACGAAAACTCTGATCTGAACGAACATGCCATCTCACCATCCACCACCGTCACCCGCATCTCCGACGGGAGAAACCTGAAACCCAACCCTTTCACAAAAAAAGGGTAGACTGACCTTCCACACGCAAATATGATAAACTTGTCTTCATTGAGCTCGTCGCCGAATCCGTCGTCGCCTCCATCACATTCGTCATGGAAAAACACAAATCCGACTAACATCCAGAAGGATGTCAACGGAAACAAAGCTCTCACTAGCTCATAGCCGTGGCCACGAAGAACCACGACAAAACAAAAGAAGGGCCGGGGTACCTTATTCTCTATCGATGATGATGCCTTTGACTCACCACCACCGCTGAGACACTTTGTCCTCCATTGCTCCATGCCGACGAACATGACAACGCCGCTACCACTTTCGTCGTCTGAACCACTAGAGACACCATAACCCTAACAATCGCAGTAGCCGCCGCCTGGAGCGACTACCACAGGAAGACCTAAACCTAGACCTAGGAACAAACAAGACGAACACCGGGTGCCGGTCCTCCCTCCTCAACCGA
>LAPY01000283.1:86638-99286 GCA_000970635.1 Eragrostis tef | reverse complement strand
GGCCAATGCCGCCGCCGCCCCGCACGACGCTGCTGCCGGCGCTGTACACGTTCTTCGCCGCCTCCGGCCTCGGCGGCGTGCGGGGCGCGGTCGCCGCCGCCGCGGCGCCGGTGGCCTTATCGCTCCGGACAGCTTTCGCCACTGCGGCGTGGCCACCGCCGCCGCCGCCGCGGTCCTTCTCGGCGGGCTTGTTCCTGACGCCTTCGCGTGCGGCGAGCACCGCCCTGTTCTCCTGCTGGTCCAACAGCGCCTGCGAACACACGAAATGCTACAATTAGCATTGCTGCCAGTGCCAAGTGCCATGGCATCATGCAAAACGAATTATCTTCATGATTCATAGTATGGTCGAACATTGATGATCGATGCAAAGTGATCACCTCGTAGGCCTCGGTGATGGCCTTGAACTTGGCCTCGGCGAGGGGCCGTGTCGCGGGCGGGTGCTTGTCGGGGTGCCACTGCCGCGCCAGGCTCCGGTACGCCGCCCTGACCCGCTGCGGCGAGGCGTCCCTGCCGACGCGCAGGATCTCGTGGTACGACGACTGCTCCGGCGGCTTGTTCCCCATCGCCCGGACCGCGGCCTAGCTAGCTCCCTCCCACACGGAAACAAACGGATGACGAGCAGCCGAGCGCGAGTGCGAGAGGATTCCGGCGGTGCAGTAACCTGTCGCGGCTATAACGGGGGCAGCTAGCTAGCGAGCGAGCGGGAAACGGATCGAGAGATGCGTGGCCGTTTTGTAAGGACGACGTTGGACGCTTGGACTGTAGACGGAGGAGAGGAGAGCGACGGGGCGTGGAGCGCACGCGGTTGGTGCCAGGTAGTACGTACGAGTGGTCGTACGACATGCGGGGCGGCAAGTTGCCGCGAGGGGACACGGGTGACATGTATTCCTCGCCGAAATGCGGAGGACGCCGTTGCCATTTCGCAACGCACCGGGTCTATAAGCGTCGTCAGGCGGCTCGCGTGGCGAGACATGGGGATTGGGATGGCGAGCGAGTGAGCGTGCCTGCAGATGTTCTTACGATAGAACGGATTGGTTGGTTGGGAGACATTAGTGTGGAGCAGCACGGAGGGGTCCTACTCTCATGTGTTCCTGCCACGCATGTCCCAAACGGAACAGCCACGTTTGCTTCTGAGTTCAGCTGGTCAGATCATCAAAGTAGAGATTCACCACATTTGCCATGCACGTTTCTCATAGACATTCACAATTCACGTCACTCCTCTTCCGAGCGGTTAGAGAAAGAAACATCTGCTAGTCCGTGATCAATCGAGCTAACCCCGTCCACCTTCGGGCTAACTAGATTTCAAAGTGCACCTAGAAGGATGGCTCTATCTAGGCCATTCATTTAACACATGTGTGGTGGCATCACTACTACTAACAATGATACAATGAATATACATCACTCATATCTTGAATGAACGGCTCAGATAACACTTTTAATCTAGTTAATTGTAAGAAAATACACTCTCTCCACCTTCGTTAAATTAGCGCCAGATCGAGCCGTACGCGCCAAAACAGTCCGGACGCTGTCGGTTTGCCCTGCGGTACTTTTTCAGGTGCCATCGAGAATGTCCGGTCCGGCAGCGAGTGCATGCAGGGCTGCAATTTGGTCAGACAGTACTTAGACGTTAACGATGAAGCCACGGCCGCCAGCTCGATCGGCCATCATGCCCAAGCCTGCGCCGTGTTCACGCGATCATGATGCATCAGGCTGCGTGCTTGTGGAAGTGATAAAACATGTTGTTTTCATCTCGTCTCGTGTTTACTAGACGTTACAATTAGGACAGAGTCGTGAAACTAATCACAGAAAAAGGACAGTAGTGAAACTGAATTTACCGGACGGAGTACTACCTACCACTTGCACTGCGTGCTCGAACGTACGTTGTGGCAGTGGATCGTGTCAGTTAATCTCGCGTACTACTCTTGCTGTCCAGTATGGTCTCTGTCAAGATCCAACCACGCATGCATGTGTGCTTGTCGAAAGCGGGGAGTACAAGGGCAGCGAAAATACACCTCCTCAAATCATAAGTCATTGCCATCTGAATCTCTCTGAAGATCCACCTCAGCGTAGGACCATCCCTGTTTTTTGTGAATTAATCGTGCTGGTTGCTTCTTGTCTTTTTCTCTCGCGTTATTCATATATAGACACCAAACATTGATGTTCTCTGAAAAATATATGTACAAGGAAAAAAATGGAGATGTCGGAGTCAGAGAGTACGAAGATTGATGATAGTTCCATGGAAAAAGGCCAAGAAGAGTATATGACCACTGCCTGTAGGTAGGGGGTCGCTTCAGACCAAAAATATGAAATTGGAATACATTAACGATTATGGTATGAAAATAAACACTTAAGTTCGTGGTCGGTATTTACAACCCACACGTCGCATGCATATCTCCAGGAGCCAATGTGGACATTGAACGTGTAGAAAATCAGTTGAAATCACAAAACATGCTACCCCACAAGAACCAGCAGTTGGCACATCTTCGTACTGTCGCTTATATCAAGAAATAAATTCGGCTGCCCATAGGGTAAATCTTACAGAAACGACGGAATCTTCAATGCATTGCCCAATGACCTGCATGTATAGCTCCCAGATGAATTTCCTTCTTTCACTAAATGGATAAAATTATCACTAATCCATTAACAGCTCTTTGCGTGTTCCTATTACAAGATCTTCTTTCAAATCATTGTATATGTTTGTCATTTGGTATTTTCCCTCTACAATTGGGGAAAAAAATTCGTGCAAGAAGAGGATATGATCCTTTTTAGAAGTGATGTTTATGCTCTCTGTCCATCACAACGGTCCCATACCCTAATGGAGGGCATGATAGCGACTTTGGTGATTAAAATACCGTCACTTGACAATTGACAGTGACTTTTCCATTCCAGGTCAGTGTAGATCCTTATAGATGCCAGGAAGGTGACGACCATTTTAATCTTGTCCTAGGTAGTTGTTTGTTAGAGTAAGCGGCCTGTTGCCCTGTTTGATTTCCTTTTTGTTCACTGATTTGGTTCTCCTAGATGTCTTTGTTGCGCGTTAACATCAGCGGAATGACCCGAGCTAACCTCAAAGATTCGATTTTTAAAATGAGGCTTTTGGAGCCATTCCGTCGATTATGGCCTGTGGTCTGTGGGAGTGTCGGCTGAGATTATGGCAATTTAAATTTAAAGAGTTTTCTGAAGCATCATGAATAATGGGAACAAATTCTCTGCAGTTAACAGTGACAAAATATTGAACATTATAGTGATCTTTTGAGTTGTTGGGAGAAAAATAGTTGTTGGGCTGCTACCATTGGGTTTTCTCAACCGTCTGCCCAGGCCCCATGCTAATCACTCCTGAGCCTTCCTTGGGCCTTCCCGAGGAACGAATATACATCGTCGATGGGATCTATCTCGTAGTCGTATGATTCAAAAAAAATCTCGTAGTCGTAGGCCCCTCGCCTTCGGTGATCGCGAAACTGGTTCGGCGGTGGGCGCCGGTCCGCCACGCCTGGTGGTGTCTGGCCTCCGGCGCGCCCCGGCAAGTCGTCGGGGCAGGAAAATGCGCCATGTCGTGCGTGCGCTGCCGCGGGGCAGGTCCGACTGCTCTTGTAAGCTGCGGATCGTTCTCCCTAGCAGTCTAGTTGCTCCTCCCGTTTGTTGATTGATTCACTTTGTTTGAATAATGCGCTTGGATTTCAGTATCCACTTTTTTTTGAGACCGGATTTCAGTATCATTAGGGCGTGAGACGATAGAAATTGTGGGCGGGGGATCTCATTTTTTTCCCCCTTTGATTAATTAACTAGTGAACGAATCGGCTTTCTAGCGAAATCTGCACTCTGTTCAGGTTAAAGACAACAATGATTACATTTAGTTCATGTCACGTTTTGCTCACTGATTGCCAAAGAGTGCTGTTGCTTGTTGTGATGTCTGTTTCTTCTCTGCTGTTTTTGCATTCAACTATGCTCTTTGCTTTGTTGTGTACTTGTACAATTAACTGTGTTCTATCATCTGCAACTCGCAACAACTAGGAGAGATTTTTTGATTGCCGGGCATGGATCGTCTCCAAATTTGGAAGGTGTTATGGGAATCGAGCACCCAGTCTTACCTATGCAAGCCTGAAACGTTGAGTAAAATAGTTACATATACTACTAAGATGACAAGATAGAAAATTATGTCATATTTGCATTCGTGTAGCTGTGTCGCTGTGTTCGTTACCTGCTTTACAACGGATTCGGATGATCCAGCATGACAGCTCCCAAATCCAAAACTCGTGCAGTCCCCCACAGGATTGCCATAGCTTGCGAACTCAATTGCTGAGATTTGTTTGCCTTCCTGGCACCAGAGATTGACTGCTGGTTCCTTTTCATGTGACTGGATAGATGGAGCATATAGCTCATTCACTTTGCTGCACACTCTCGTCACGGACACTATGTTCACCGTTATCTGTTGTGGGTTGCCTCCCATTTCCTCAAAAAGGACCAGGACGTTGTTTTGAGGTTCTAGAAATTGTCTTGGTATGTGGTACCTGAGTTAGGAATGCCATGCCCATGATGTTACTTGTGAGGTCATAGGAAGAGAAGGATATAGTGGTGTGATGGTGAGTTGGTGCTAACTTGACTTACAGGGATTGAGAAGGATTGCCGCTAGGAGCCTTGAAGGCAACCCAATACCGTCCTATGCTCTCTCCGTTGATCCATACTTCGCCCTTACCCATGCTAGTAAGGTTCAGTGTCACTGCGTCATCTCCACCTGGCGTCGGAAATGTCGTCTGAGTCATAGAACAAATGACACCATGTATAGTCTATTTCTGTATATATAGGGGACAGATAGCAGCAAAATTATGGGCCAGTTGTTCTTTACTTCCAATACCTTGTACCAAGTAAGTGGCTGATATGTCAGGTTGTTGATATTTGTCCATTGAACATTGTATGATCCTTCTTGAGTGTAGATGTGATTCCTTTCCCCAAATGAGCCAATCTGCATTTAGGAAAAATACCTTAAAACGAAGCATCTAATATATATCTTTACTTTACTCTGATTGACATGGATTTACTTGGTAGCCCCATTGTCTATTGTTTAGCACTTGTACTGGCTTCTGTCCCTCTTGTATGCTCACTTTCCGGATCCCAAAGGATTTTCTTTCCATGTAAGCGTTGGCGTCCTTCAAATCAGGATAGGAAAGTTTAGCTCAATGCTGGTTATTCCAAATCACGCAGTATTCAAACTGATGGTATCCTGGCTCCATTTTATATGTTACAAAAAGCAGCAAATCGGAGAATCTGGTCTCATTCAGGGTGAACTACCCTTGAGTCATTTGTTAACTTTATCGCAAAAGAACCTAAAATTCATTGGATATTGGCACCAAATGCTTAATGTCATTAACAACATATTGATTATGCCGTTTCCAAAAAAAACATATTGATTATGCCCCTTGTTAGTTCCTTTTGTTATTTATTCCTAATTGATTGTTTATATCGCATACATAGCACGGGATGCATGAGTTTTACCGGTGATCCGACCATAACATTTAGCAATGATATGGTGTTTGGTCCTTCCTTTAGAGAAATATTCTTGCTCAAAATTATATTGTCACGCTCATCGTGACTCCCATGCACAGTCCCTAACCATATTATAGAAGATTGTCAAGCAAAATACAGTGCTAGGTAAGAGTTAACTAGGAGTAGAAACAACAAAAACATTAATCATAAGATTAAATATAAAATATCTCAGGAAACTTACATACGATCAGTGTAACCAACGTTTTCTTTATGGTGACTTTTTTTTGGATTTTCATAAAAGTATAATTAAAGCTTTGGAACATCGACAATTATAAACTACCTCTATCATTTTTAATTTGGCACCTATAAACCATGCCAGTCCACTTTTGCACTTAGAGCAGTAATATCTTAAAAACTGTCAAGTTTGACTCTATGGAAATTACATGGCTATATTTCTCTGCAAAAATGCACAAAAGTCAAATTTTCATTGCCTATGTTTGTGTAATTGTTTTTTAAAAAATAGTTATCAAAGTCGCATCTTGGAGACCATTAGGAGTCTAAGCATCAAATAGAAAACTGAGAGATTGATAATATACTGACCAATGTATTCATTGTTGACAAAAGCATGCAATATATGCGCTCGTGACTCAACTTTGAGAAGAACAAGCTGGCCATCACCACTTGGTCTATATTCATGGCTGCATTTGAACGAATTTCCCAAGGGTCCGTTTAGATGTAGATATTGGAGGCCTTGGAATTGAATTGGGTTCAATACCAAATCAGACTAGACATTAAAATGAGCTCAATGCCAAATGCGATTGTTTTGATGTAGATAGAATTGAGGGCTAAAATTCAACTCAAGGTTGAATCCGAAGATGAAACTCAACAATAAGATGGAATTTTTGTATTCTTGTTCGGCTATTGCGCTGCAAATTTCATCTAGTTTTTTTTTAAAAAAAAAGGTATTTTTTTTCAAATTTTCATTTTTTTAAAAAATTTTGAATTCATAAAATGGTCCGGTTTTTCGGGTAACCGGTCTGGTTACCGACAGTTTTACAATCATATTTATGTTTTAAATTTTTTATTTTCTTATTTTGGAATTCAAAAACCGGACCAGGCCGGTTTTTTTCGGTAACCGGTCCGACTACCGACAGTTTTGCAATATATTTTTGTTTTCAAATTTTTCAATTCTTTTTAAATTTTGAATTCAAAAATCGGCAATCCCTGATAAAAACGCTTCAATGTCACTGAATTCAGAGCGTCGAGCCTCTGAATTGTGGACAGGGCAACTCAGTTATGTTTCAATGCCATAGAATTAGGCCTCCAATGCTAGTTCCTAATTCCAGCGACATCCAAACACTGGAATTGGCTGAGCCCAATACCAATGCCCAATTCCAGCTTTCAATTCTAACATCCAAACGAAAATTTAACCTATCCATTGAAGAGAAGTAATCAAACTATCAAAGTAACAAAAGGATGAACAGCAAGGGCCATAGGAATGTTTATCTTACCTGACAATATACCAAAGATAGTCTGTCTCATCTTGAGTGGTCGATAGATGTTCTAAGAGCTGGTTTGTAGTGTACATGGCCTTTGGCACAACTCGAGGAATTGGTTCTTTGAATACCTTCCAAGTGGTAATGTCACTGAGAGACTACTGTCTCTACTGTTCTTGAACCGTGCTGAGCTGTCACCTATAAAATCATTAAATGAAATTAATAAACGAAGGACTGGCATTTACATATTATAAGAAAAATAAATTATGTGCTACAACAGAATGTAAGTTACTCACCTTGGATGTTTCGAATACTATTCTTCTGCAATCCGAGAGAATGCTGATTGATTTAGGAGCCAGTTGAAAACATATATTACGAAATATTACATTCGGTATCTGGTTCTTATAAAAGTTAACCAAGAAAGCCACACATTTCGATCCTGTTTCAAACACATGTGCCTGTGGTACATCATAAATTGTGTACTTATCTTTCTGTACTTTATTGAATGAATCATCTAACTTTTTTGTGATGTTAAGTTACCTCTTGCTCTTGGCCTAACGTGGAATTGGAGTATGTTCCAAGTAGTAATGGTTCTGATGACTGCTTGACTGCTGCATGCAGTTCTATGAGATGAGCCCAGGTGGGTTGCCATATTAAACCTGGATAACTTGTGTAGTTAATTTAAGCTAAGTACAACCTAATAATCTAGTCTTGTGAATATATCTACATAACTCTTTTTAAAGATTTATGGTACCATATTCATCAAGAGGAGCTCCATCATAGTAGTTTGTAGTCACATATGAGGAAGCAAATCTCCCAAAGTTTGTTCCTCCATGGCACTGCATCATGATCATCAGATTAACTTGCTTGGAAACTGTCTTTGAAATTTTCTGTTATTTTCATAAGGACATACCATATAGTAGTTCACAAAGCTTCCTTTCTTCCGTGCTATAAAAAGTGCAACCGAAAATGCAATATCTTCGGGAGATCTCAAATGTGTATCATTACCATATATAAGGTACCTAGATGCAGGAACAGTCCGCTGTTAGACCCTTTTTCTACGTTCAGGATTATAAGATCGAAGTAAAAAAGAAAGAGTAACAGTGCCATTACACCATACCGGGATGTCCAATTTTTTGGGGGTGTTCGGTCCTACAAATGTTTCTCCGCAAGTGAGCCCGTTGCAGGCATTTATCTAATCATGAGCGTGATGTTAGGCTTATTTTGATTTAAGCTAGCAAAATCAAGCGAAACAGTTTAAGAATGATAACTCACACTGGATCTGGAGCATTGTCCTGCTTGCACATCCCCCACGGGACACCGGTCTGGAGACCAACAGCCACTGCAGCTGCCCAGCGAACATAGCGCATTCCACTTGAGCCAAATGCAGGTTCAACCGTCTGATATTCATTCTCAATCTGTATGACAAGTGTTGTAGTTAGATGAACATGTCAGAACGGTAAAGTTGCTAAACTATACCCAAGTTTTGCTAACCTGAGAAATGATTATGGGTCCTCCTTGCGGGTAATAAATAAAGTCCTTCATGTTTCATCATGTTTACTATTTGTGTGACAAATCGTTGCATATGTTGCTGCATGGATCCCATACAGGTAATTTATATGATGCCTCACAAAAAGGTATTAACTATGATGAAGTCACTGATATGAACTTCACTATTATTCATGCAGATCTTGAAACACCAGCAACAGTTTGCAGATAGCTAATTAAGCTCTGTTGTCCTACCGCACAGGCTTACCTTGAAGGGTTCGTTATCGCTTCGAAAGGTAATGTTTGGGACATTATGTAGCCAAAATGGGAAGCCTCTGCATGAAAAGAAAAAAATATTCAACATTTTTTGAGGTCCTATTCTTATTTTTAATTAGCTATTATACAAGTTGCTGAGATACTATTCTTTTAGTTGAGTGAGTATATATTTTTAACAATGTTAGCTTGCAAATTCAACAGGATCTATCTGCATAAAAGAGTTTTATTTCATTCATACATACCCATATTTCCATTCCGCCTCAATGAAGGGACCGATCCGGAGACTTACATAGAGGCCTTGAGCTTGAATTTCTCTGATGAATTTCACAAGATCATATCGTCCCTCAAAGTTGTACTGATGGAATGATATTATTTACAAGCCTTGTTAGTTTCGACTGCTTCTTTATTGAAAATTTTGCATGAATTTTGACAGGCATTCATATCAAACTGGAATGGAGGCCTACCTGACCCTGGACAGGCTCATGAACATTCCAAAAAACATACGTCTGTATCACATCGAGGCCGCCTTCCTTGGCTTTAGCAATGAGTGTTGGCCACATCTGTCAATTTCATTATGCATAGACGGATTATGGGTCCAACTGAAAGATGTGGCGTGTATATAAAAATTGAAGGAAGCCAGAAAATACATCTAACTGCATTTATCATGGCATCGGGTTGCTCTTGTACCTTTTATTTGTTTATCATATATTTTTCTTTGGTCTGTATGAACTCGAAATATAGCATATTGAGTGTGTATTCACTGCCAAATAACTTTTGCGGGTAATTTGCTGCCAAATATACATAATCTCTGTCGCAATTAAGCTATAATATGCGCCTTTAGAACTCAGAAAGTCAGCTGCTGGTAGCTCTGAATGAGTCAGTCAATTTATTGGACAAACACATCTTTAATACAGTTGTATAGGAACCTAATTATATTTTTCATGGTAGATTAGCATTATGTTTATGTACAAAATAAAATTCTATTTTCATCGAGGCCACCTCACAAGCTTGTCATGGTAGCCGTGCAAATTTAAGTGAAATTCAAACTGGATGCTCACAAGCACCATCTACTCCGCAGCGAGGCCACCTTTCATGGCTTTCACAATTCATAACGGGTCATCGGTTCAGAATTTAGCCTGGCCTCTCGCGTCGCGCCCACTCAATCTTCTACGTACTTCCACTTTCGATGGCTCTTGCAACCAAATTACCACCGCCAAACTTGTTACCATGGAACATCGGTCCTCCACATCCTACAGGTTGCGACATCCTCTCTAGCCTTGACGGAAACTGACGCTGAAAATCCCAAATTCGAAACACTAACCCCTCACTTTTGTCGGGGCTCCTTTGGGGATGGAGCTGCTTGTTGTGAAACATGACCACCCTAATTATATTTTAATCTCATTTAGAAACGGAGGGAGGAAAAGGGTCATCTCTAGCACCTTCTGCAGCTCCTGAACTCAAACTTAATTATCGCTGCTAGATAAGGAAAAAGAAAGAGAGGTGGGGAGCCGGGTTAAACACCCCAGTGCATTATTATGACAAAAGCATGCTGATCTGAAGGTGAAGTTCCTCATGATCAACTACAGTCCTTGTATAGTTTCACTCGTTTGAATAGATAGGCAGTATATGTACAGTTATAAAAAAGCATCGCAAAATGATAATTTTGTTAATTTTTCATGAGAAGAGAAGTAACTAAATAAAGCTGCTAAGTTGGACAGCGACCAGTTGGCAAGGAGTGCAAGAAGAGAAAGTAGAGTTCGAACTCTGGTGCCAGGACTGGAACTTTGTGAAAACTTACAAGATAGCATATGCATGTAAAAGGCAATTCATACGTATAGCTTGGATGAATTACCTCGGGGGTACTTCTGGTGTAGTGCATCTCGCCGGAGAAGAGCATTCTCCTCGCGCCATCCACCACCAATGCCCTACCATCGTAAGAAACCTCTCCTCGCCGGAGTTCTGTCCCCGCTAACGTCGATGTAACCACCGCGGCGAACACGACGAGCAGCGCCGCCTCGACGGCTATGTTTCCTGACATCTCTGAGAAATCAGATGGTGATCGATCGCCGGGTTCCTAGCAGTTTGATTCAGCACGTTCGACATCGACGTATATATGCACCTGGTGGTGTGGCTGGAGTACGGTGGCAACATGTGCTTCGCGCTTGGGCATCAGCATGCAGACGGCATTGACCTGGAAATTAAATATAGACACGCGGATATCATTGGGGAAAGTCAGAGTGACCACCCACCTCAGTTTTTTTTTACGACAGAGTCTTCACTCACTAATCTCTGGGCAATGCAACAAGTGTATTAACCGGAACCTATTACTGTAGTAGTAAATAATTGCAGTACATTGACGACACAGGCTGGTCATATGTATTAATTGCTGCAGGTAGCCTTCGGTAAAACACTCTCTGCTGCTAAGCTGTCTCTTATCATCTGCAGCATGTTGACCAACGAAAACATCCCAGCATTTCTCTCGTCTGCAGCATGTTGACCAGCGAAAGTATCGCCAGCATTTCTCTTCCATTCCCAAATCACATGGCTGCTACTGATTTGGAATTAAGTAATAATAACCACATGCAAACTGCAATTGGCTTTAATTTTGTTTTTAACAAAATTCTTGCTGGTAAATTTCTCTGACAATTAAGTTTTGGTCAGAGGAATGCACAATGGCGCAGCAGATGTGAGGTATCAAACCAATCTCGCTGTAGTTCTCTATCATGCGATTGCATTGGCAATTCCACATCAACAACTAGGTATGGTGATTGCAAGTGCCTGGGTGTGCCGTGACAGGGTGTGCGAGAGCCGTTTGACCAGATGGCTCTTTGTGTTGCTGGGATACTTTTCGTTAATGCCGCGCGCGCGCATCGCCGCGCCAGGGAAAAATAAGCGCGTACTTGAATCGCTAATCAATAATAATGGGAACTCAGCACGCGACTTAGTTGCATACACATACGCGATCGATCCTCTCTCGATATATTTGCTTTCACTGACACATGAACATGTATGCCGGTGCGCTAATCACATGACCAAAAACAATAATTGTACTGTTCGCAAACAAAAAAGAAGCAAATGTGTCCATTTTTTATATAAAAAAGAAACAATAAGCGTCAAGCGATCTGATGTGGGCATGTTCCAGCCCAACGAAGTCAGGCTTTCCATCATCCGAGCTCGGCCTTGACGGCGAGCCAGCGCCTCCGCCATCGGGGCATCACCGCAGGACGCTAGCTAGGGGTCATGGCGCAGTTCCGTCCGCTGTTGTAAGCCGGAATTCACCCGCGCGTTCTTCAACCCAGAATTGGTCGCGCTCGCCATGGCCCTCACTCGTCCACTGCACCCGCCTCTCCCACAAAATCCGCCGCCGCAATCTCCAGCCATGGAACCGCAAGATCTCACCGCGTCGTGCATGTGCCACTTCCTCGACGGCTTCTCGGACTTCCTGATTGGCACGGAGCTCCACCGGCTTCGCTTTGATTCAGACAACCGTCCTCGTCGCCGGCATCGAGCTTTAATTTGCCGCGCGCCGGCGCCGGCGCCCAACCAGGGTTCAATATGGAAACAACAGGGGCTTGGATAATAACTTGTATTCAGTTTAGGGGTTTTTGTGAAAGTATTTAGATCGCGATAATCGCGATTCAGTTTGGGAGGTTTAATATAAATATTTGGATTAGTCGCGATCGAATCTAGGTGGTTTAGTGCAAATATTTGAATTATTGATCGCGATCCAAACGACGGGGTGAATTGTACATTTGTTTTGTGTTGACCGCTGGATACAGAGCCTGCGGTCCAGATTGATTTTTCGTCTTCTCTCGTTTCGCCATCGTTCTCGCTCTCCGTCCCCGTCGGCCGCCGCCGTGAATCGTTATCGCCATGGCTCCGCCCGCCGGCGGCCACGCGGGCCGCC
>LAPY01000283.1:56674-78355 GCA_000970635.1 Eragrostis tef | reverse complement strand
GGGGCGGTGCGGGGACCTGCTGCTGCCGCTGCTGGGTGGCGATGGCGGGGAGCAATGGTTCGGCCCCCGCCTCTGTGACGTCCTCCAACGAATCCCTGGGCATCACTGCAGGAGGATAAGGGTGGTGGCGTAGCTCCGTCCGCTATTGTAAGCTGAATCATTCTCTCTTAGCAATTTCACCGGCATTGTACCCTGTGGTCTATTAACATTTTCGTCCGAAGGTTCATTCCGCCATTGAAGTCGCGGTTTCCAGGATTAGTTGCGTGGTGAAGATCATCAAAGATAGGTTCTTGGTCCACAAAAGAATGTACTGTCTTTCAGGTGAATTTTACATAAATCTATTCAGCTCAATGCAATGTGTACATGTTATCTGTCACCTATGCATCAATTTGTTAGCTGTTTGCAAAGAATACATGTTGTGTGTCTTATTGTCTATGCTTCTTTCTGCTGATTTTACTATTCAACTATTTTTTGGCTGATTCTGCCATTCAACTAATTCCTTTCCTGTGTTGTGTACTTGTATGATTGTATCATCTGCAACTTGCCACAACAAGAAGTGATTTCTGTATTTCAGGGCATGGATCGCCTCCAAATTTGGAAGGTGTGACGGGAATGGAACACCCACTCTTACCAAGGCAAGCCTGAAACCAGTTAAAACCATAGTTACATGTTATTTAACAAGGCAAGGCATCATGACATATTAGTTTAATGTAGATAGCTTAGCAATGATGGTTGTGTCACCTGCTTTACAATGGATTCTGACGATCCAGCATGACAGCTTCCAAAACCAAAACTCGTGCAGTCCCCCACAGGATTCCCGTAGCTTGCAAACTCAATCGCTGAGATGTATTTGCCTTCTTGGCACCAGAGATGTACTGCCGGTTCCTTTTCCTCGGACTGGAGAGATGGAGCGCAGAGCTCGTCCACATTGCCGCACACTTTTGTGACGGACACTGTGTTCACGGTTATCTGCTGTGGGTTGCCTCCCATTTCCTCAAAAAGGATCAGGAGGTTATCTTGAGGATTTAGGAATTGGTGTGGTATGTGGTACCTTAGGAATGCCATGCCCATCAGATGCTTGCTGCTTGTAAGGTTATAGGGCAGAGAAAGATATAGTGGTGACAACAGTTGGAGCTAACACGACTTACAGATATTGAGAAGGATTGCCGCTAGGCGCCTTGAAGGAGACCCAATACCGTCCAATGCTTTCTCCATTGATCCATACTTCGCCCTTACCCATACTAGTAAGGTCCAATGTTACCGCATCAGTGCCCGCTGGTGTGGGGAATGTTGTCTATGTCACAGAAAAAAATGATTGTAGGTAGTGTTTATTGCTAAACAGTCAACATAAAACTTGATATTATGTACAAATGATACCTTGTACCAAGTAAGCGGATGGTTTGTCAAATTGTTGATACTTGTCCATTCTACCCTGTTTGATCCTTCCTGTGTGTAGATGCTATTATTTTCCCCAAATAAGCCAACCTGCATTTAATCAGATACAAAGCCACAAAGTCACGCATCTAACATTGGTGTCCCAATTTTCATTCTAATACTGACTTGACCTACTTGGTATCCCCATAGCTCATTGTTGAGCACATGTTCTGGCTGTTGTCCTTGTTGTATGCTCACTTTCCGGATTCCAAATATTCGACTTTCCATATGAGCACCAGAGTCCTTTAAATTAGTTGAGAAAATTTCAGTTTGTTGCAAGGCTAGGAATTCAAAGGCACCCTATTATTAGAAGTTGCAGTATTATCTGAACAATGCATGTTACGTAAGAGTGGTCTGAAATTGATGTCTTTTTTTCGATGAACTATCTTTGAGTCACTTTTTGATGTTACTCTAATACAACCCAAGTACTATGCCTAGCCCCTTGCACATATGATTTTATTTTCTGTAATTGGTAATTGTAATTAGCTCAGTACATAGCAAGAGTTTCTTATTTATACCGGCGATCCGACCATAACGCTTAGCAATGAGATGGTATTTGGTCCTTCATTCAGAGAAATGTGTGTGTTCAGAATTATACTGCCACGATCTTCATGATTCCCATGCACAACCCCTAAACAAATTATGGAGAAATATCAAGCATCATGCATCATTATTTTAGAGTGAAATATGGTAATAGAAGTTAAAAGGATCATTTGTGAACTCGATAACAGAAAATAGTGTAATCACATACCCATTTGATAAAAGTACACTAGAAAAATTTTACTACAGCTATTTGATAACAACCATACCTATATATTCATTATTGACAACAGCGTGCACTACATGTGCCCGCGACTCAACATTAAGCAGCACAAGCTGGCCATCGTCACTTGGTGAATATTCGTAGCTGCATTGGGGGCATTTTCTTTGTCATACATTTAAGACAGTGCTTGAACTATTAAATACAAGTAGCAAATAAAAAGATCATATGATGGAGTAAAGGGCTTTTGGGAAATTTTATCTTACCCAACGGTGTACCAGAGATAGTCTGTCTCATCTTTAGTTGTTGATAGATGTTCAAAGAGCTGGTTTCCAGTGTACATAGCCTTACTCGCATCTTGTGGACTTGGTTCTTTGAATGCCTTCCAAGTATTAACATCATTGAAAGACTGCACCTCTTCAACTGTTCTTGAACCATGCTGGGCATTTACCTGTGATTAAAATAATAATAAAAAACTCATGATAAGAATTGGCCACAGTTACCTATATTCTATATTAGGGGGGAAAAGATTTCACAGCAGAATGTAGATTACATACCTTACCTGTCTCAAAAACTACTCGGTTGCAATCGGCGAGAATACTGATTGATTTGGGGGCAAGTTGCAAAGATATATTACGAAATACTACTTTGGATATCTGATAAGGATCAAAGTTGACTAGGAAAGCCACACATCGAGATTCTGTTTCAAAAACATGTGCCTGGAGTACATCATAGGTTATGTCGTTATCTTGTTGGAACATATTGAAATAAGGCATGTTGTTTTGCTTTGTGTAATTTTACCTCTTGTGCTTGACCTAATGAAAAATTGTAGTATGTCCCAGATAGTAATGGTTCTGATGTCATCTTTATTGCAGCATGCAGTTCTTTGAGATGACCCCAAGTTGGTTGCCAGATCATACCTAGATTAACGATAAAATTGAAACTGTTGTGTGACAGAATTGTATAGAAACGTCTAGCATGCTTTCATTCTTGTAAATATTTACCATATTCATCAAGAGGAGCTCCATCATAGTAGCTTGTTGTCACATATGAAGAAGCAAACCTTCCAAAGTTTGTTCCACCATGGTACTGTATCATAATCAATGAAAATGAGGGAATACTTAGAGGTTGTGCTGTGAATGTTCAATTCTGTTCTGGGGAGATTCATACCATATAGTAGCTCACATAGCTTCCATTCTTCCTTGCTATGAAAAGTGCAACTGCAAAGGCGATATCTTCTGGAGATCTCAATTTTGTATCATTACCGTAGATGAGGTAGCTGGATGCAGGAACAATTCAACATTAGTCATTTTTCATTCCATCATGGTTAGAAGACAAAAGAACCAAAGATCAGATGTATCAAGAAAATATACCGAGATGTCCAGTTTTCTGTCCACAATGCAGGCTTGTTAGGTGAATTTGGTCCAACAAATGTTTCTCCACATATGAGCCCATTGCAGGTATTAATCTGACCATGAACTTTTTGTCAAAATGGTTTGAACTTTCAGCAAGCCATTACAGAAATCTAGTGAAATAGCATGAGAATACCGACAACAGGGTCCGGAGCATCATTTTGCTTGCACATTGTCCATGGAACACCTGTCTGGAGATTTACCGCCATTGCAGCTGCCCAACTGACATAACGTTGTCCACTTGAGCCAAATGCAGGCTCAACCATCTGGTATTCATTCTCAATCTGCATATCAATTTATGTAGTTAGATGATGGTCAAGTAAAAAAACAGTCTAATTAAGTTTGCTGACCTGAGAAGTTATTATGGGACCTCCTTGTGGGTAATACAGCCCTTCCTGTTTCATCATGTTTACGACATCTGTGACAAATCTTTGCATATATTGCTGCATGTATCAAATAAAAGTATTTTAATATAATTCCTGAAATAAATTCACAGGTGAATTATATCAATAGTATTCCATTTGGATCATGGCAAATGAGATATCTATGCTGAATTCACTGCTGCAGTTTGCTGGTGACTGATTTTGATGATCTCAGTGGTTTACCTTAAAAGCTTCATTGTCACTTCGGAAGGTAATGTTTGGGATATCATGTAGCCAAAACGGAAAGCCTCTGCATGAACAAAAGATATTCAGCATTTGTTGAGGTAATATTCTACTTTAATTTTACTTATGTTATACATACATTTCTTTAAAATTATGTCAGTTCATTTGTTTTGTTCTTACCCATATTTCCACTCCGCTTCTATGAAGGGACCAATCCTGAGACTTACATACAGCCCTTGAGCTTGAATTTCTTTGATGAATTTCACGAGATCATATCTTCCCACAAAGTTGTACTGTAGTTTATTATTTTTCAACCAATCAGATATAGAGTATTTGCATGTGTTTTTCAGAGGCATTCATATCAAACCGGAAAGAGGTCTACCTGGCCCTGAATAGGCTCATGAACATTCCAAAATACATACGTCTGTATCACATCAAGGCCACCTTCCTTCGCTTTAGCAATGAGTGCTGGCCACATCTGTCAATTTTATTGTTCTTCAATACATCAGAAGGGAATTGTGGATGAAATGAAACATGTAGTGCATAAAGAGTTACTTTTAAGAAGCTAGAAATGCTACTAAGTTCGTTTATGATATTACCCCTGTACATTTGTCTGCATTGCATGTTTTCGTGTATGAACTCAACCAAAGAATTTTTGTGAGCTTTCACTTTTTGATCCACTTAAGCCAGTTCAGCTATTAGATTCTCAGATGTTAGAAACTCAAAATTGCTGATCACTCTGAGAAACATGGATGTATGATGAATCATTTGGCTTATTTCTGTCGAGCTCTTTTTGCGGACCCTACTGGTTTTCTCACTAGTCCAGAGGTCATCTCAAAACCGCTCAATATCGTGATTGCATAATGTACAACCAATACAAGCCCAGTATACAATATAGCGCGGTTTCAGCATGAATTACTCTTGTTGTGGGCTTGAAACAAGACCATTTCTGAAGTTTTTTCCCTGTAGTGTAGTGGCGGATTGCATCTGGTCATCTGGAAATCAATTTGGAGGGGAAGAGAGATTTCTTCCGTTTAGCAGTCTTATTTTTGCAGGTAATGCCAGAGAATAGCAGAGGAAAATTTGCATTTTTCGCCCCTCGCAATAAAAAAAGATTGCTTTTTCGGAGACTGGTCTCTCGCTAAGGCCAAGCTTTGAGATATTGTTTTCGTTACAAGAAATTCTACTGTTGACTGCAGGGCTATTTTTTTTTCTTTGGTGGGATCTTTCTCAAAGAAAAAAGGATCGTTTGCCATCGCAAATCTCACCAGGATCAAAGCATTGAGCCACCTTGCCAGCATAAGCACAGACAGAAACTGGAAGGGGAAACTTTTGCAAGGTAGCATCAAAAAGTAATGGCCGACGGTTACCTCAGGGGTGCTTCTTGTGTAATGCATCTCACCGGCGAACAGCACCCTCCTTGTGCCGTCCACCACCAAGGCCCTGCTGTCGAGCGAAACCTCTCGTCGCACTACGTCTACTCCGTCCCCTGCTGCCGCCGGCGACGTGCACAGAGCCGTCAGCATGGCGAGCACCGCCGCGGCGGCCATGTTACTTAGCATTTCTCTCATCAGTACAGTTCACTGTTGTTACTGCTCAAGCGAGAGATCCCTGGGGAGTGAGGTGGCAACATGTGTATGCTTTGGACCTTGGGGAGAGCCAGCAGTCGAGATGGAAATGTGTGCGTATATACACGCGAAGATGAACGATGGGAGGTGATGCATGTGTTCGATGTGCATTGCAGTTGTTTATTTGGGTTCTCTAAAGCTAGCCATGAAAATATGGCTTCACATTTTCTCCATCAAAACTTGCCATGGTTTGTCATGCTAAAACTGTTTACCAGACTGGCAGGTCTGATTTTGGCCAAACTCCATTTACTAGTAACGCAAAGCGAATGAATGGTTTTCCTCCAAATTTAGCAGAAATTTATGTGCTCATCAAATGCTCATCGCCACAATAACCTTTAACATTCTGCTTGCAACAGACAAATGAAATTGATACTGGAGAGCACTAGAGTTAACCTTTTCTATAAATTATATATGTTGTTTTCTCTCAGGAACAGTACATGATTTTAAGCAGAAGTGTCCTCCAAAATCTCTGTAGTTTTTAAACGGGATCACCCACCTCGTTTTGATGGAGATCTCATCAACTAGATCTCTAGGTCTCATGCCGTATCTACCAACAAGCCTTAAGTGCCGTATACGTTACCAATAACATTGAAAATTTTTACATCAAGCAAGTCCACCCTCGGGAACGGCACTTTGCATCACTAACTAGTTCTAGTCATGTAACAAATGGTCAACATCTATGACCAACGACCTACGTTTAAGATAACAGTTCAAAAACTTTAAACAAGTGGATTTTACAATTGAACGTGTTCCGATTGGCCGAGCCAGGGATTCATATGGGTGAACCGGGGTCACAAAATTTACTGTGATCCGTACATACTCCAGATTGGACGGTCACGCTGTGTCAGTCAAATAGCTATACTCTGTTGCTAAACTATCACTGTTGACCAAACGGATTTCCACCACCTTTGCGCAAATCACATGCATGTGCTTAATTAATTTGGCAACGACAAATGGTGTTAGCCTGCCTACGAAACCTCTAATAAGAATTACACAAACTTCTCTTCGTTTGGCTCTTTTCAAATACTGGACAAATGCTCTCTTCGGGATCCATGTGGGAGCGCGGCGAACGAAGATGACTTGCTATATAGACAGCTAACGAAAATGAGTATTTGCATTTTCATGCTCGGATCGGATCATTATGCGTCGAGCAATAAGAAGTGGATCGCTTGAAGACAACCGACCCTGTTAGCTGTCTATATGTGTCAATTGAAAGGCATGAAATCTTGATTCAAAAAAAAAAGGCTTGAAATCTGCGTTTGGTTCAATTGTGTGGGCTAATGAAATGATATTGTGTTTTCTGTCCAAGAGGGGAAGAGAAATTTTCTACGGCCCTTTGGACGAAGCGAACAGAGCTCGCGTTGGCTCATGGGAACAGTGCCATGAGAAACAGCGTGCCATTTGACCTGAGTGATGCGTACGGCCGGACCGATGCATGCGTGCATAGACTATGTGCCGCATCGCCAAACAGTTAAAAATCACTACGCGCGTAGTTGAAAATCACGAAGCGCATGCAGCACCTCTATCTCAATGCGCTGACAAGCATCAACGTTCGTGCATCCACTTGCCGATGAGCTCGGATCCAGGAGCATTGGAGCAAGCATCCCGATTCCTGGTGTCAGAAACATATACCACGATCGCGAGCGGAGCAGAGCAGCGCAGCAGCCAGCAGGTCGATCGCCGTAATCAGCTTTCGGTTGGGATTGGGTTCAGGACAAATTGACACGAGCGTGGTACGGGACGTGTGCCTTTCGGCTTCTAACTGCACGGCGACCACCACCAGAGTACATGAACAACGAGCACAGTTGTGTTGTGCTGCGGCGTTTCTTTGGCTTTCCTTTTCCTTAGTTGTTAAAGCAGAGCCGATCGATCATTGGTCATTGATGAGTGATCGTCCGGTCCAGCTAGATAACACTCTAGTAGAAGTGGTTCCGGCACGGTCGGCTCTTTTTTTGTTCGTCGCTTGATCGTGCACAACGATTTTTTTCGAACACGAGGACGCCGGAGTCTAGCTAGTGGCCGGCACGCAGAGGGCCGGCGCGAACAGGACTAATGGAAAAAAACAGAGTGCCCGTGACGCGTTTGCCGTGACCACAGCGGCGGTGGAACACACGCGCCGCGCCGCGTCGCGTCACGCGGGGTGGGCAGGCCCGGGGAGGCACGGCGAGCGCCGAAGTGCCGAACCGATGATGTACGGACACACGGACGGAATCCGAGCGTTTCAGCCTGGTTTGCGGCCTTGCGGTGCGGCTCCATTCTGTACAGGGCGAAGCATCGTCATAGATACGACGAAAAGATCATCTCTGACAAACCACCGGTGCATACTATATCGATCGGTGTACGTTCTAGCCGAGTGAACGAATCGATCTCAAAGCAAATGAAAGCGGCAAAAGCACGCGATCGACAAACACACCAGCATGATGAGAGAGAGAGGGATTGGATGCACCGCATTACCTCTGGCGTGCTCCGTGGATAGTGTATCTCTCCGGAGAAGAGCATCCTCCTGGCGCCGTCGAGCACCAGAGCCCTGTGGTCGTACGTGACCTCTCCTCGCGCACCAGGCCCTTCCTCCTCCCTCCACCGCACGCTGCTCTTCGCCGCCGTCGCCGCCGTGCACACCACCAGCCATAGAAGCACCGACGACGTAACCGCCTCCGCCACGGCCATCTCCTTGTCTATCTATCTCTCTCCCTCTTGATGATCGATCTATTCTATGGTCATGTATATATCTGTCGATTCAGATGTTGCTTGCAGTCCGTGACTCCGCGCTCGTCCAGTTTATGCCAGCGGAGGCAGCAGCAGATATGGAAGTGCGAGCATATACGCGCCGCATTGTGACAGGTTGAGAGGTGGCAGCGTTTCTCTTGCAGCTGGCTGTGGCTGCTGTTGCTATATATGCCGGCACAAAGTTTGGCCACTTATTAATTGCTCGTTTCTTGAGTGAACAGATACGAGATTGCTTGCCGCATTTTGGTAGGACTAGTATAGATATATAGACGGGGCGCGTGCGCTGCGTGGAAGAGGATCAGGGCTTCATGAACTGGGAATTAATGAAGAAGATATCGTTACTTCAAAAAAATGAAGCGTGTCTTTAGAGATTTCTAATACGCAGGAGTAGCATACACACATGCATGCCTCTGCAGTAGAGTAGAATCAATTAAACCGCAGCGTATGGATGGATCTCTAGATATGAGAGGCATGCATGAGCAACTTTCAGTTCGGACGAGGTCATCATTGCTCGATCATGGCGATGACTTGGTGGCGACGGTGATGGACAGTTGTTGTGCTGCTTTCCGTTAAAGCAGAAACCACGGGAGGCGCCTCCAACTGGATCGCAGCAATGCAGTGCCGGTACATAATAAACTGCCGCCCTCGCGTTCCATGAGTGCACGCTCGGTGTTCATACGTGATGATCCTCGCGCACTGTGCACAACACGACTTCCGAATGACATACGAACTGCAATTCTGCATGCGTCTGGTGGTTGAGACGTGCGGAGACCTCACTGCTATTGCCTCCTGCTAATAACTCTTGTTAGACTAGAGATTTTAGAAGAACCTAGCCGAGTCTAAATTCAATGTGTGGACAATTTACCAAAGAGTTCATCTCCTAATGAAAAAGAGGACCTCACCACCAAGAATAAATAGTGAAGTACCCCAAGCATTGTAATCACTAATTTATTCAGAATAATAAAGAGAAGGCTCCATCTTACATTCTGTCTTGCCTCTTTTCTACTTTGTGTGTTGTTTCGTACCCGCCGACACCTCCCTCTTGGCGCTGACTATCTTATTTCTGAGAACACGATCCAGTCAGATGACCAGGATCAACTTTTTTTTTGGGAAAAAACCTTGACCAGGATTTGAACATCATTTCTGTGATTATCGTGAAACATTTGAAACACGGCGGCACCACCAGATTCTGCGGTCTGTCTCTAGGCGTCGGTTGGGCTAGACCGCATCGGTGCCCGGCTTCGTCTCTGATGTCACGGTCCATCAGAAGGGCCTCATGCAGTATTGTTTTTTTTTAAAACACACCATCATCTATTAATCAAGCTGGGCATAACCCAATTCAGTATTGATGAACTTGCCACTTCTTTAACACCGAGCGCCTCTCAGCCCACAAGGCCTGCAGACTCCTCCTAAAATTAGATTAACGTACGAGGTTTTCATATCAAAAGAAGTTTTCAAAGGAACTTCCTACTATACTTCCTAGTGGCATGGAGCTAAGGAGAAACTACTGTGCAATATTTACTCTTTCAATAGAATGTGGCTTTAGGAGCAATGAAATGTGAGAATTAATGTTTTAGATAACTGGATCCATATTTCATCTGTTCATGTTATTCACCAGAGTGCTAACTTCACTCTAGACATATTACATATCATTAAAAATTCTCTTTGACAACAACTTTGCTTATTGATGTTTGCAATGTGCAAAAAATGTTGCAATTCAATCACTAGCAGCAAGCAGTTTGATCTGTACCTGGCTGTTAGCAGCTCAGTTGAAGGCTATAAGCATGATGAAAAAACATTACAAAGCTTACAAACCATAATTTCAGCAATCGAAGTTTCGTTGGAAGGAAAAGAAAGTGAGGAATGAATACATTCATTGCTATTAGCTTCAGACAATACAACACAGTTCGTTGTCCCTACTGAAATCAGATGAACGCACAAACTTCGCACTTCCGGGTACAGGTTAGACAGAACCAAAAAGCGTCAGATTAACAATGAGCAAAATTTAAGGCCTCCCAGAGGCTTCAACAGACCTTTGTGAGAACGCTTCTCTACATGTCGGACGGTCTGATAGTGGCGCTTAATGTCTTATGCGATCATGCCAGGCTTCCGCTCTCAAAGATTCCGAATTTGAGGGAAAAAAGGTCGCAACCGACCTACATCAACTCATTGAAGGAGCTTTCACAGGTCAAACCTGCATCATCTCATTAACTGAGATTCTTGTTAAGAATTTGGAGTTTGAGGTTTCGAATCTGATAGGCAAACGTAAGGAGACAAAAGTCATTTTGGGGGGGCGGGGGGGCTTGGTTGATTCATAAAAAAATGATTGAGGATCTTAAATTGACTAAGGAAGACATTCGTCAGCGATTGACAGAATGGAAGGAGAACACATGATTGCTGGAAGTGAAATTGGAGTTAGTTACCCTATTATCTGAGAAATCGAAAACCTATTCTCTTGCATCGACAACTGAAGTGTTGGGTCAGTTTTAATCTATGTTGCAAGGTAGAGAAACAGAAATTGAAGTTCTAAGGGAAAGAAAACTGCCTTAGACAATAAGGTGGAAAGACTTTTTGACGGATGTAAATGATGCTAGTGAGCACTTGAATGCATCATAATTGGAGGTGTTTTGGACTGCAGACAACAATAGATATTTTGTGGAATAAGCTTTAGGCTGTAGAATTAGCTTCTTTAAATGCTTAATAAAATCTAATTCTACAAATAAAGCTTGTTTCACATAACATATATTGTTGTCTGCAATCCAAATACCTGCAGTTGTGATGCATCCAAGTGCTCGCTAGCATCAATCACATCCGCCAAAAGTCTTTCCCATTCATGGTCTAAAGTAGTTTTGTATCCCTTGAGAACTTCAATTTCTGATTCTCAACCTTGCAACAAAGACTAGATCTGACCCAACATTTTAGTTGTAGATGCAGGAGAATATGTTTTTGACTTCTCATATAGGGTAACTTCCTCCAATTTCACTTCCTGCAATCATGCTTTTCTCCTTCTGTTCTTCCAACCACTAACGGATGTGTGCCTCAGTCAATTTAAGATCTTCAAACATTTTTTTCCCATTAGCCAACCTCCCCTTGATGACTTTTGCCTTCTTAATTTTTCCTATCATATTCGAAATCTTAGACTCTGAATTCTTAACAAGAAACTCAGTCTCATGGTGTTTACTCTCCTCGTTTGTTGCACTCAAATCAAGCAATTCCTTCATGTGAACAACCTCCTTCTTGACCTTGTTTGCAATCTTCTGATCATTTGTTGTTTGATGAGTGCCTCCAAGGCCGCAGTGTGCTTCCACTTCTCATCCCACCACTTTGCATAAGCGATGCCGGCCTTAGCTTCTTAGCCTCCATGTCCTCCTTGGACCACTTCTTGGCCATGAGGGCAAGATCAAATTTCTCGATCATGTCATAGGCCACCCTCTTGGCCTCCTTCGGTTCCTCGACAAGTCAGTCCCTATCTCCCAAAGTAATGGCCAGTTGATTCTTGGCCGTCTTCAGGTCCTCCTGGACGCATATAAACTGTGCATGGAGTTCGAGCTCCCTCTATGGCTGCTCGTGCAATCCAGGAAACAAATGAATAGTGTGTGCTGCAAGATCTCACACATTGGTGGCAGCAAGTCAACATTTCTATTTTTTCAGTGACAAAGTTTAAAACATTGATGCACTTACATTAGGAGGCTTGGAGTCCACCTGGATGCACTCAAGCCGTGCATGGAGTTCGAGCTCCCTCTGTGCCTGCTTCTGCAATCCCAGAAACAAAACAACGATGATTAGTAACAGCATGCTTCAAGAGCCCAGACATCGGTGCCGGTGAATCACCATTTCCATTCTACAACATTTATGTCAGGAGGCAAGGAATCTGCCTCAACGCACTCAAGGTGTTCCTGCAAGCTCAAGTCGTGGCTGCAGTTCGATCTCCCTTTGTGGTTGTTCCTAATCCTAGAAACAAAGGAACAATGGCCAGTAGTAAGGTGCTTCAAGATCTTGCACAATAGTAGTTCCATTCTTTAGTGAAAAATCACTTACATTAGGAGGCTTGGAGTCCGGCTAGGCACACTCAAGTCGTGAGTTCAAGCTCCCTCTGTGGCTGCTCCAAGTGATCAATAACAACGTGCTTCAAGAACTCCCAGTGAATCACCATTTCCATTTTTTAGTGAAAAACGCGTGTAAAACACTGCTGCACTTATATCAGGAGGCTTAGAGTCCGCATGGATGCACTCTAGCCATGCAAGTTTGTGCTCTCTCTATGGCTGCTCCTGCAATCCAAGAAACAAAAGAATGTTTATCAGTAACAGTGTGCTTCAAGAACTCATACTCTAGTGTCAGTTAATCACAATTTCAATTTTTCAGTGAGAAAAATCTAAATACAACACTGCTGCTCTTATATGAATGATAAAAAAATTGCAAGACTGAGACATCATTGAATCACATAAACGCAAGACTCATAGTTAGTCTTTTCAATTATGTCTATTACAACAGATAAGGAAAATAAATAGCTTGAACTGCGTGACTGCAATAGTTTAGCATGTAAGACCATCGCACATACTCAAATGCGATATTGTAGCCAACGAGCCGAACACTCGGGTAGTAGGTGTATATTTTTACTTTTTTGAGCACATAACAGACATACCACACAATAGGATTGGTAGCAACTTTTTCAATGCAGTTGGAATTGTTGGCTCTCCTTCATCCTGCTATCACAAATTGTTCCTATTAAAATCATTCAGGTGATTAAAGAACTCCAGAACAAAAGAAGCTTTGTTGAATGATCCATCAATAAGCATTGCTTTTCTAAATCATTAGCTCCTACAATGTCCATATTATTACCTTGTCTTTCTGTATGCCGTGAAAAGAAAAACTGTTTATACAGAACACAGTCCTCATTGGCAAAGCCTTGTGTTTGGCTGTGTACTGCCTTCAGCAACTTCATTAGACATTCAAGGTAAAAGCCTTGTGTTTGGTTGTGTAGAGCCTTAAGCTACTTCATTAGACTGCTTATTAGATCTCTCTACGAGAATTAAAAAAAAAAAGTAGATCTCTCTACCAGTCTACCTCTACGTGCTAGCATCACAACAGTGAGAATACAGATGACAATAATTTACTGGAGTCCATGGACAGAATTTTTGTGAGTGAGGTAGGTACTGCAATCTTCGTAGTGACACCAAAGTAACGCAATCTGTCAACTAAAGGAAAAATAAATAAATCTTTAGAGAATACAAATTAACTGTACTGCAGGGAGTCAACCTGGACGTGCTAATCTGGAAAAATCAGAAGTTGAGAGCTTCAGCCAGTGAAGAAAGATCGAAGAATCTATTAAGCACTATTAATTCCAATGAAGCGGACAGATTGAAAGAAGCAAACTACATTGTTACACAATTATACAGCATCGATGTTGCCTTGGTCGAATAGATATTTAATTGGAGAGGTAAATATTCAGTATTTATAATTCTAAAAAATAGAGGAGAAAGAAATAACATAAGAGACACTTAATGCTATGAACATATTTGAATACGGAATCTGAAAAATATACAAAGTGGCTTGGTTCAGTTGTCTCATTATAACAGTTGGACATTGAAAAATTCCTTTGCTGACCATGGACCTCAACTTCTGAAAATGGACTCTGAGAGAGGGGACGCAAAGAGAGGTCACCAGATTGGAACATCAACAATTAAATATCGATCGATGGGCGCCAGCGACACGAAGGACGGGCAACACGGAAAATCGATCGGTTTACGATTCTTGTTTGGGTAACATCCGTTGTGAACTGGCCGCGACGGTTGCTGCGAGCAAGCAAGCGGCACGGGGATCCGAGGGCGCAGCGCAGCGCAGCGGCGGCGGCGGCGAGGAAGCGACGCGGGAACCCAGGGGCACGGCAGCGGGCAGCGGTGAGCGGCGAAATTAACAGTAACCGCTTCAGATCTCTGGTGTCGATGAGACGAGAGAGGAGAAACCGATCGAACCGCAAGAAAGAATCACAACGAAAACAATGACAAGAGGCGAGAGAAGGAGACGTCACCTTGATCTCTGGAGGGCCGCATTGTGGATATGCGATGGACCGGAGGGGGGAGACGACGGGACGGGAGTGGGGCGAGTCACATATATAGGGCGTGATCGAGGCAGATCGGTCAAAAAGGGAGCAAACGATCAACCGCTGCTCACTCGTCGGAGAGCCTTTCGTTCGTTCCTTCCTCTCTCTCTCTGAACCGTTCGTTCGTTCCTTCCTTGGCCTCGTCATCACGTGTGAACCGTTCGTTCCTCCGTGAGAGCCGCGCGCCGTCCGAGCCGAGCTCGTCGCCGTGACCTGGTCTGTGAGCGGGCGCCAACCACGACCGCTAACCTGCCGGCTGCCTCTCGTCGTGAGCCAAGAGTGACTCCTGATCCGTCCGAGAGACCTGGGCAAGAACCGAGATCGATTCGATCGACAGCGCGGACGTCAATGGCTTCATGAACTCGTGCAGCTAGTCTGCACTGAACACGACTCGAACTTAACTAATCAAACTCACGCACGCACCAAGGTCGGGTTTATGTCCAACGAGGAGCGAAGCTGCCGTTCGCCGCCACCGCCGCCGGAGGCGTTCACAGCGGAGCGGCCGACACGCACACGTCGTACGTAGTACGCTGTTTGAGTTGCACGTCGCGCGCACCAGCGCCGCCGTGCACTCCATGGCCGTGTGGCCGCGTATGATGCGCTCCGCCCAGGGATGCCAGCGCGCCGGGAACCGGAAAGCAACAGCGCCGGCGCGCGTCAACCGTGTCGACGTCCGAGGACAGAGCTCGTCGCCCAGCATCCAGAGCAGGGAGGAGCGAGCAGCGCCGATGGGGCGCGTGCGTTGCGTGGAACAGGATCAATGCTTAATGAACTGGGAATCTCTATCTCTTCTCTTCTCTATCTCTTCTCTTCTCTATCTTCTCTTCTCTCTCTATCTTCTTCTCTACTCTCTATTCTCTATCTACTCCTAAAAAGTCTAAAGTTTGTCTTTCGTCAGCCTTGATCGCGAGTCCGCCCGCTCCTGTCACCGTAGCGTCCGAGATCGTGCGCCCAAAGCCATTTTGTATCGTCCAGGAAGGATCGTGCGGACTCCTTTCCTTCTTGGGCATCGCACGTCGTACGCAGGAAACTACCGAGTCCGCATCGATCTTGCCGCTCCTGCGCTCCCACATGTTCCCTTGCTGCTTCGTTCACGCGTCCGTCCCCATCTTGTTCCCGTGCCCTACTCGGCTTCTCTACCGTGATCGAGTGCCTAGGAGCCAACCTCGCTTGCGTTGAATTCACACCTCTCTCCCGATCCCATCTTCAACGGCAAGCAGAAACCATGTACGCACTACGCAGCCACCTCTATTCAGATCGATCCCTGGACGTCGAGGGGCTGAGAAGATCGCACCTGTTGGCTGTCGCCTCCGTGCCACCGATCGTCGGGTCGCCGAGAACATCGTCGTCGCCATGGCGCTTGTTGTCGTCACACCGTGATTGGATCTCGGATTGCCGCCTTGCCGGCCGTAAAAGGGTCGAGTGCCGAGTGGTCGATAAAATCAGGCATCCCCAGTTCCCCACCTAGAAGATCACCATCACCGCCGCTCAATGCCGTTTGTTGACCACATTCTCACCAGAGCCGCGCTGATCGATCGAACCGGCTGGTCTTCGAGTGTTCTCCGCCGCCTCGCCTGCATGCACACCGCTATGGTGGAACCTGCGCCACGTGGGCTTGGAGATGAGAGTGTTGCGAGGCCGACAAGATACGAGAGGCACGCATTGCCCAAACCTGATCTGTTTTGCTACATGCACGCATTGTTTTGATGTGGTTTCTTGCTCTCGATCTCCATGTGTGCGGTGCGGGTAACGGCTTTAGCCTAACTGATTGAGCACAAATACAATCAGCAGCTTGTTTCTTGCTCTCCAATGCACTCATGTACAGAATGCCTTGAGCCTGTGCACGGCACCTTGCTAGGTTGCATGCATGTAGCTTTAATTTGACTGACCTACGTACACCGCTCGATATGATGTTGGAGGGCCGAAAACATCGGAGGAGGTTTGAGTGCGACCTGCATCGCTTCTGCCGAGACCTCATCGCCGACTCTCAGCCTTTGCTAAACTTAATTCTCCACTGCTTGCCATTTGAAGTCACGCTCCTTGTCTTTCCGCCATGTGATGGTTGCCATTTTGTACGTGAAAATGGTTCAATACCACTAAAGATCGATCTTTCATGGTGGTGCATGCACATGATTACCATCTGAGCCTGTGCATACACTTATAAAATTGTGCTAGCCTCCTCAGTTACTTCAAATTTTTTTAGCTTATAGAAGAAAAAATATGAAGAAAATGTGTGCATTATGCCTTGTTAGTTGTGTTCTACAACTTAACACATTTTCCACACATACTTGATTGTAAGTGCCTTGAGTTTCAGTTGTTCAGAATGTTTGCGTCAACCTGTTTTATGAGTATCCTGATTTCTTTTTAAAAAACTTCCAAAGACGTGTCTAATTCTACTTTCGCAAATTGCATGTCTCACTTCGCTCTCCTGTTGCAACGCACGGGCGAATTCCTAGTTAATGAAAAGATATCTAGTAGTATCACTTGGTGTGTTTTCAGCAGCGTGTCTCGGAGACTTCTGATACGCATGCAGGAGTAACGTACATATGCATATTTTTTTAGATAATGGAAACCAAAGTCTCCGGCCTCTGCAAAGCACGCAGCCCAGTTTTGTTTTTATTACAAAGCTGAATATCAAGAGAGTAGAAAATAAATCAAGGAGGACAAAGTCTATTGTGGAATCTCCATCCATGACTAGCAAACAGCTCCAATGCAGCGATCTCCAACGCTGCACTCACGGAACGGATGTTCTCCCTTGTGTCCTCCGGCTGCAATAGTGCCCAATATCGCAGCCAATATGCTTCCCCTGAAAGTAGCCTGCATAAATGAAGTATATTTTACATTGTTAAAGCAAATATCATTCCTGCAACGCCAAATAGCCCAACAAAAGGCCGCTGCACCCACAAGTATAAGCATGCGCTCTTTTTGTCCTACGTTTGAAACGTACATATGCATATATGCCTTCTTTGCAGTAGAGTAGAGTCAACTAAACTGCAGCGTATGGATCTCTAGATATATATGACAGGGTTGCTCGCCATGCATGAGCAACTTTCAGTTCGGACGACGTGATCATTTCATTGCTCAATCATGGTGATGACTTGGTCGCGACGACGGTGATAGACAGTTGGTTGTGCTGCTCTTTCTGTTAAAGCAGAAACAAGAGGGGCGCTCCAACTGTACAGCAGCAATGCAGAGTGCTGGCTAACTGACGCCGCCATCGCGTTGCTTGTTACTTCCAAGTCTGCGCGCTCGTTGTTCATGCTCCAGATGACAAGCGTCGAACCAACTGCGATTTCTTCAGGCATTTGGTAGTTGAGATCAGGATATTTCCAGGATCATGATTTGAACCACATTTCTGTGATTATTGTGAAACATTTTAAACGCGGCGGCACCAGATTCTGCTGTCTGTCTCTGGGCATCGGTTGGGCCAGACCGCAACGGCCGTTGCGGCCAATCAGGCAGAAGGGCCCAATCCAGTATTCATGAACTCCCCCCACTTACTGCCCGTCCCAATATCTCGTTGTGGGCCGAGCCGACCGAAGCTAACCATGCCCAGACCAAAAGCCTTGGGCCCCGGGCTGACTGGGCTCCCGTGCACTCGTCAGCCCACGAGGACCCCGTTTGGCCCCAGTAGTGGACGGTCCCTCCGCGCGCCGCAGACTCAGCACTCCGCAGTTCGGCGCACCTTGCACCATGGCGTTGCACTTGCACGGTGCATCTCACTAACGTCGAGAACCCAGAAAAGTATAACAATGGCTCCGATCAGAGAAAGCAGAAAAAGTTCATGTCGCAGCATGATGAACCCGAGAACGAAACTGCCGCAATCAGATGGGCCAGACTGATGAACCGCTCCACAGTGAAGCGGTTGCGAGAAAATCGAGAACGAAACTGCCGCAATCAGATGGGCCAGACTGATGAACCGCTCCACAGTGAAGCGGTTGCGACTTGAGAGCTAGCTCTCTCTCGTTTTGAACGCCCCGGGAATCATGGTACATGATGAGCCCGCCCGCACCCGTGGATGGCAAAAGCCTGCCGCTGGCTCCGTCGAGTTACCATCGCCACCAGACCAGTCCATCATGGCGCCGTGAAGGCGGGAACGAACGAACGAGCAGCTCCGATCCCTTTGGTTCAGCGTTGCCATTGCCGCGGCCATAATGATGCAGTGAAGGCGCGCCATGATCCCCTGACTCCCTGCCGGATTTGCCGCCGTGTCGACCGGTCCATCGGCGTCCCCGGGCGCGAACCGGCCGATCCCGATGGGGCTTTCTTTCTCGGATCCCGGGGCTGGGTCTGGGGCAGCTAGCCGTGCTGCTGCTGCTGCTGACAACCATGCCGTATGTTAGGAACATGACCCAATCATGCTGGGGGTGTTATAAAACGTTCACTGATGGTTTGGTTTGGGCCACAGGTAACAGCAGGGGTTTATCGTCGCGGCTGGCTGATACTGCCGCTTCTACGGCTAGTTACATGCCGGTGTCGTATGGTCAGTTGCATATAGAGCATGGATGTCGCAGTAAGTTCTCGGGCTTCAGAGAGCATGTTAGGACTGCGCGGCTCCTCTGTTTACCCAACGTAACTGGTGTACTAGTGAGTACTCATTCAGTCATTTGGATACGTGTTGAGAGTTGAACCTTGCAAGAGCAGACAGTTGGTCAAAGCCTCAGATATGGTACCTAGTACTAGCAAGCAAACAAACACACAGCACAACGCAATGGTAGTTTATGCGACGCCCGTCCTACACTCGTGCACTACAAACAGACAGGCACCACGAGAGCGGACAAGTTACACGGAGTGGATCAGCTTTCGGCTTTACAGCAGCAATGTGAGGGAGAGCTACAGCTAAACAACAGGACATAGAATACAGAAGCAAATGACACCATGACAGCGTCACACACACACACACACACACAAACAAAGAACAAATTACTATAAGCACAAGCACACACTACGAGGTTATTGATATAGTAGTAACGGTTACTTATTGACCTTGTGAGATCTCGCCTCGGCGGTAAAATTTTCGCGGGAGGCCCTGTCTGTCAGCGTGTCAAGCCAGGAGCCAGAAGTTCTTCTGCCACCGGGTGCTGATGAGGTAGCCGCCGACGCCCTTGCTCTGCCGCCGCACCGCCAGCGTCAGGCAGTCCGCCCGGTTGATGCACTCCTCCACGAACTCCTCGCTGCTGCTCCGCATGAAGCTGCATTTGCAAACACACAAAATCAAGCGTTCGCTTATGCTCGACGTAAAATGGCAGTAATTTGGTAACTTTTCTGACGGCTGTAAGCCTTTTTTTTTCGTGTGGTTTTAAACTTCCAGTAGATGCTACTAGTACAGCAGCAACAGGTGGTCAGCGATGGCAGGGGCGCACAGTGCCGCTACGGTTCTTGCTGGTTGCTTCATTTGGGAGATCGACGAATTTAAACAGCGAAGGACAAGCCAAGGCATCTGCGGTTTATGGAAGGCACATGGCTTTGGCTGTCCGCTAGTTTTTGACCCAGGACAACAGAGCCCCCATTTCCTGCGCTGCTGGCTCTCTGGTAAAGTTTCTGTGCTTCCTATAATTGCCTGCTTGCAGAGCTCTACAGTCCTGGCTCAAAAGGATGCTGGTGCAGCTAAGCATATTCACGCTTGGGAACTTGGTCATGGCCACGGCACATTTGTTTCTGAAATCGGAAGAGCCATGGCCAATGGGCACGAGCACGAGCGAAAAGTGTGTGCGTGATAGGCTGTGTGCCAGCGGTGTTAGATTCTGTTCTTGCACCTTTGCACAGAACAGCAGAGCTGATCCGTGACGAGGGGCATGGATGATGTGAACGTGCTGCACGCACGTGACATGCTCGTTGGTGAGGTGAGAGCTGAGCTTACCAGCAGAAAGGCGAGGGCTTGCGTTGGCTGAGCACGAGCACGGACGCCTCCAGCTTCTTCACCTGGCTCAGGACGGTGGCCAGCTTGGGACCCTCGATCACAAGCGCCTCCACCTCCACCTAACATTCACCCAAAGCCAGTTTCAGTTTCGCGTGACATCGCACATGAGATGCTGTGATGCATGAGCGCGCCCTTTTCACGGGCTAAAGGACGACGGATAGCGCATGAATCCACTGCGAACACAGTGATCGGAGTACACTGAAATGCTAGAGTATGGGAGTTTTTTTTCCCCGGCCAAATGACAGGTTAAAGAAATGGGTTTGACTGTACGTGGTAGTAGTACTCCATTCCAAAAGGGACTTCTAAACAGTTGGAGAGATCAGGTTATTATGCTGAGCATATGGAGGAACCCACAATTTGTTCTTTTTTTTTTGAGCCTCGCTTTTACTGCATGAAGCCTTGAGGCCTTTTTAGCTTTAGGCCTGCCATGATCCATCAATAAAAGGTTTGGCTATGATACCCTCCCTCCTTTCATGAATGTTCTGATCTGATCTATCCCACCTACTAGCATAACTCATCCCTCCAGGCCCCCTGTTTCCCAAGACACAAAAGCAATTGATCTAGGAAAAGCAATGGAACAAAAATGTTCTCTATAGAAAGTTTCACTGCAAGCACTGCTTAAAGAAGCAATCTTTTGACTTGCTAAATCTGTAAAACTAGCACTTTTCCCCTAGACTCACTGTATGTAACTTCTGATCTTTAAAGTTGCTATTGGCACAAATCAAGGTCATAATGCACATTGGTGAAACACCTCAGGATAAGCTTAAAGGTCCTAAAACGAACTCCAAATGAAGGTCCTATAGAATATCTGAAACATGCACGTACCAACTCTGTAAGGCTGAAAGTTTTTAAAAACAACAAAAAAATGTCAAGGTCACCTTATTTATCTGCTTAAGACTGAAACTCTGAACCCTTTAAGACCGAAACTCTGCAAAACGCTGGAACAGGCGGCAAATTACCACAAGCTGTGCGTGAACGAAGAATTACCTCAGGTTTGCAGGCCTTGCAGAGCGAGCCGAGGGAGTTGGCGAGCGCGGAGGCTTCCGCTGAACTTCCACGGCCGCTGCCGCTGCTGGTAGGCAGTAGGACGTGGGG
>LAPY01000282.1:230904-248901 GCA_000970635.1 Eragrostis tef | reverse complement strand
GCCCATCTTCTTCAACATCAGGGAGAAAAGATATTGGACATATGGGCTCAGATGGAAAGATTAAACATCAGGCCTGATTCTATTACCTTTCTTCTGATCATATCCGCTTGCAGTCACACAAGCTCAGACTCTGCAGACAAATGCAGGGAATTATTTATTTCTATGTCAAGCACACTTGGGATTGAACCAGCCATGGAGCACTATGCAGCAATTGTTTATGTTCTTGGCTGTTGGGGCCATTTTGATGAGGCAGAAGAGCTTATAGGTAGCATGCCCTTCAAGCCTGGTGCATTGGTTTGGCGGTCTTTGCTGGACAGCTGTAGCAAGCGCTCGAACATGACCGTTCGGAGACGAGCCATGAAGCATCTTCTTGCACTCGAACCACAAGACCCATCCACATATGTGCTGACATCAAATCTCTTCTCTGAATCAGCAAGGTGGCACAACTCCGAAAACACAAGGCTGGAGATGCGCGAAAAGGGAATGCGCAAGATTCCAGCAAGGAGCTGGACGTTTCATGACAACATGATTCATTCATTCTTCGCACGGGATAGATCGCACCCACAGTCCAAGGACATATATGCTGGCCTGGATGTGTTGGTCCTCGAGTGCATGAAGGCTGGGTATGAACCGGACACCACCTTCGTCCTACACGACGTCGAGGAATATCAGAAGAGGCACTTCCTGATGTACCACAGCGCAAAGCTGGCTACCATGTATGGCCTTCTAATGGCAGGCCCAAGGCAGATTGTCCGTGTCTTGAAGAATATCCGCATGTGCGGCGATTGCCACTCGTTTCTTGAACATGTCTCTGCTGTTACAGGTAAAGAGATCTCGGTCAGAGACTCATCTGGGTTTCACATTTTCAGGGGAGGGAGGTGTTCCTGTAGAGATTAGGGAGGGGACTGCCAGGTCAGTACCAGTTTGATATTTTTGCAAGTTAAACAATAGAAGATATCCTTGGAAACTGGGGTCTTGTACATCACTGTTGTGTCTCTTCAGAAGCCTAAAGGCATTGCCGGGTGGGTGCAACTCAAGGTTATCGAGCTCAAGATGCTGCTCTCCATTCCTGACAAGTACATCACAGTCTTACCTGAAGTGATTGGCTTTGTGGAAGGCACATACACTCTTTTCATCAGCACAAGTGACAACATCGTCACACTCAAACTCAAGTCAGGGCAGGTCAGGATTGTAAGCCAGAGATTGTGCTACGGTGTTGTCGTACCCTACATGAGCTTCTATGCCCCAGGTAGTAGGCTTGTCCTATTTTTGGCACCTCATATATGTTTGCACTTTGCATTATTGTGATATGTGAAAATTCATCCAGTCATTCAGTAATTTGAAATCCAGTTAGCAGCATAGTAGTATGTATGATGGTACAATTACCAAAATTGGAGATTGTCAGATTGCAGTCTCATATGTTGTGAATTGCTCTAACCTGTCTTTACCTTTTACTGTACAACCTCTATATGTTTGAGTGGTTATTATTTTTTAGATTCACAATTTTTTGGTGAGCTAACAAATGTTTTCTCATTATTTCTGGTGCCCTTCCTCATCAATTTGAATAATTCTATGAAATTGGAAGATCACTCTGCACCAATGTTAACCTAAGTTTTGTTTGGCTCGAAGTCAAGAAGTAGTCTTAAAATTGATTAGAGTTAGCAGGGACTAAATGATATACTATCGTGCCATCTTGAGTTACATACCTTAATTATAAGTGAGTCTTAAGGCTGGTCCATGGTTGTAAACTTTTTCCATTCTATCTTTTAATATGTTTTTGGCGTTTGACTGCTGCCACCGTGAAGATGTCCTGAACCATCCATTAACATGAATCTGCCACTGTCCCAGGTAGAAGCGTTGTCCTAGTTTTAGAACATTATTGTGATATGCGAAATTTCAGCTACAGATATCAAATTATTTGTTTGGTTCAACTTGTCAAGAATTAGTGTTAAATTTGGCTGGAATGTAGGAACTTGATAATATATATTCTGTCATGTACTTTGTGATATGTTACATACTGAATTTTATATTCATTTAAAGCTAGATATTTAAACAATTTGTGAATGTTGAGCCATAGCATTTTCTATATTGTATCTTTTCAGATCTTGTTGGGGTCAAACTGCTACAGCCATGAAGATGCCATGACCATCCATTAAATTAGATCTACTACTGTTGCCTCCTCATGGATTTGATGAAGTTATTTCTTCTCATATTTAAATTTCAGTTGGAGACTTTAAGTGAGAGCAAATAGCTATCACGATCATTTAGTATATCGCTTACTCGCTGATCTTTCATGATCGTGGTCCATAATATATGTTTGGTTGACTTTGTGGTTTCTTGTGAAATAACCTAGAAAATTTACATACCCCATCTACTTGAGTTCACAAGTATTGATGCTTCAAAGTGCTTGTTTTCTGTTGGGCAGTTTAACTAAGCAAATATTCAAAAAAAAAAGTGATTTCTGTTCTAATCGTCTGTGGTTGTGATTCGAAGAGGTACCTTACATGTTAGTTTTCACTTAAGTGTATGGTTATCTTTTGAGACTGCTATTTGAACCATGTTGGTCACATACTAGTTTAATCATTTTTCAGTCATACTCTACAAGTTGGATAGTCATAGTTATTTTTGCTGATCTATATAGAAGCTTGTTGAGTCTGAGATTAGCTCTTCCTTGTTTGTGTTTTCTGCTTCATGTTTGCAGTGCTGTTCAGCTAGTTGTAAACTTCCATTTATGTCTTATATTGATGATTCATAGAGATTGGCTGTGTGAAAGAATCTAGAAGTATATTCCTTCCACATGTAGCAACGGTACCTCTTTTCGCTGCTATTGTAAGCTGGCATCCTCACCATGCTTTCAATATTAAGTGGGGCAATCTTACCTTCGGGTAGAAAAAAAAAACTAAAAAGCATCCAGGTTGCCCTGTTCTAACCTGCACCCTTTTCTGGCACATCCTAGGAAGGTAAACCGAAAATTATTTGAATTTTTAGTTCATTTTTGGACTTTGAATGAACAAAGTTGATATGAACTGTAGCAGTTCGAGAAATTTGGGAATTGAATGGGAAACATATAATACTCCGATGCTCTTATGTCAGCCTGCTCCTGCAGTAGTTCTACTTATACTCGGTAATATACTGCATAGCCATGAAATAGTATTATTATTTCGTTAACCCAACGCCTACTCTAGTCTAGTCTGTATTCTACTCGCTGCCAAATTTTCGAATTGAAAGCTAGTAAACAATCTAAAAAATAAGTACAAGCTTGGTATTCCCAGCCTACAGTGACCAACAAATAACAGCCTGTAAACACATTTCTTCTCATATTTAAATTTCAGTTGGAGACTTTAAGTGAGAGCAAATAGCTATCACGATCATTTAGTATATCGCTTACTCGCTGATCTTTCATGATCGTGGTCCATAATATATGTTTGGTTGACTTTGTGGTTTCTTGTGAAATAACCTAGAAAATTTACATACCCCATCTACTTGAGTTCACAAGTATTGATGCTTCAAAGTGTTTGTTTTCTGTTGGGCAGTTTAACTAAGCAAATATTCAAATTTTCTTTAGTGATCTCTGTTCTAATCGTCTGTGGTTGTGATCCCAAGAGGTACCTTACATGTTAGTTTTCACTTAAGTGTATGGTTATCTTTTGAGACTGCTATTTGAACCATGTTGGTCACATACTAGTTTAATCATTTTTCAGTCATACTCTACAAGTTGGATAGTCATAGTTATTTTTGCTGATCTATATAGAAGCTTGTTGAGTCTGAGATTAGCTCTTCCTTGTTTGTGTTTTCTGCTTCATGTTTGCAGTGCTGTTCAGCTAGTTGTAAACTTCCATTTATGTCTTATATTGATGATTCATAGAGATTGGCTGTGTGAAAGAATCTAGAAGTATATTCCTTCCACATGTAGCAACGGTACCTCTTTTCGCTGCTATTGTAAGCTGGCATCCTCACCATGCTTTCAATATTAAGTGGGGCAATCTTACCTTCGGGTAGAAAAAAAAAACTAAAAAGCATCCAGGTTGCCCTGTTCTAACCTGCACCCTTTTCTGGCACATCCTAGGAAGGTAAACCGAAAATTATTTGAATTTTTAGTTCATTTTTGGACTTTGAATGAACAAAGTTGATATGAACTGTAGCAGTTCGAGAAATTTGGGAATTGAATGGGAAACATATAATACTCCGATGCTCTTATGTCAGCCTGCTCCTGCAGTAGTTCTACTTATACTCGGTAATATACTGCATAGCCATGAAATAGTATTATTATTTCGTTAACCCAACGCCTACTCTAGTCTAGTCTGTATTCTACTCGCTGCCAAATTTTCGAATTGAAAGCTAGTAAACAATCTAAAAAATAAGTACAAGCTTGGTATTCCCAGCCTACAGTGACCAACAAATAACAGCCTGTAAACACATTGATCAGAAGAAAACTTGACAAATTGCCAAAATTAGCCTGGAATCAAAATGCAGCACAGAGAAGTTCTCGTCCAATTCTGTTGGCTTTGTCCCCTCCCAGCTTTCATCAAGCAGATATCCATTGTGACATGGTGCAATATATGGTGGTCAAAGCCTGCGGGATTGGATTATTCAGACATCAGAAATCACCATGCTTGCCTCCTGCCAGCGTATGTTTGGATTTTTGTTGGATCATTTTAATATTTTACTGTAGTTTTAGGTAGCTAGAGGAGTGCTTTCAGTTTAGCTAACTCCAGTCTTGCATGATTAACTTAATATTTTCCTGATAGCACATTAGCCCAGATGGATGGTGGTATATTGTGTATTTTAGTTATGCTCTTGCTAAATGCCTTAATTCAGTCCCAGTTTTTTTTTCGCGGAGATGCAATCCTATGACAGGAAAAGGAAAGTTCATTATAGAAGTCACATGAACAGAGGCTTCAAAATTCGAAATATGCTTTGCTGGCTGGAAAAGATGATTATTCATCTTTGCTTAGGAGGACAGTAAACTCTGCTCCAGAAGATCTGATAGAATCGTTTACAGGAATAGGGACTGAACGTTAGAAGTAAAGTTCTTTTGTGGTTGCTAATGAAAAAATAATACTGCGTTGCTCTGTTTTGTTTCTGGTATATTGTATATTTTAGTTATCCTCTTCCTTGCAACTGTTTTGTGTTCATCTTGAAGACCTGGTGCTAGCAATGTCAAGCTGCTGCCCTGCTGCATCCGGGAGTCAGTTGGCAATCAGAAAGTTGCCGATCCGATGCCAGGAGCTGCATCTTGTTCACGGTAGGGTCTTTGACAAGCCAACATGGAGCAGATTCCTGTTGGACCTCCTCCGAAGAAACCTGCCATTGATAGACAATCCTTTAAAAGGCAGTAGCTGCAACAGCCTGGAAGTTGATCATACAACACACCATGGTGATAATTCCATATCAAAGCAGAGTACACTTTGATCTATGTGGTCTGGTTTTGCTTTGTATCAAATCTGGGTACACATAGTATTTAAGAAATTTGTGCGCATAATTTCCTTTGCTGTTATTAACTCTGCATGTACAGTTGTACACTGAGGGAAACCATGGCCTCTATTAAATTGTATTTCACTTAATATACTAGTAGCATATGTGTATTTTGGTGTAGATAGAATATCCACAAGGCAAGGAGTTGAGGTTGAAAATAGCTTTGATGATTGATACTTGGACTGCTGTGCAGGGTTGATACATCCGCCCTAAGGTGTCTTTTTGTGGAAAGTAATTTCTAATAATAATTATGTTTCACTCATTCGTTTATTGTTGCTACATTCGAAGTCCAAATAGCAGCAACAAAATGGTCTCTCCAGTCTCCGGGGTGGATCACACGAGTCGATCAGATTGGCATCTAGCCGTATGTACCTAACATCCTAAACTTTATTTTTTCACAGTGATTCTGTACCTTATTTTTGTCTCATGGAAAAAGAGGTAAGTGAATGACGAACAAGGTACCAGATTGATGATGCTCTCTCCAAGCCTAACTACATGGCTGTGGATCTTCGGCTGCTGGCTATATATGCAGAGACATCAGGACTTGTAGGTATTGATGGGCCAGTACGCGAGCGGTATTGATGGGCCAGTACGCGAGCTCATTCAGTTGATGCTGGAGGACAAAGGCATGTTAGCACAGCAGCTGAAAGTGGTACCGATCATGGGATTTGGGGGTCTCGGGAAAACTACACTTGCAAATGTGATTTATCGCAAGCTACGTGGGGTGTTGGAGTGTTCAGCTTTTGCTTCTGTGTCCCAGAAATCTAACATGAAAAAGATCCTGAGAAATATCCTCCATCAAGTTGGCTATGTGCCCCCAATGCACTCGAACATAGAAACATGGGATGTGGATGAATTGATGATCGCACAACAAGAGTTCCTTAGGCAAAAGGTACAACGTTTTGGATACATCTTCCCTCCAAGGTAGCTCATGATATACTATATATATACCAGCTGCAACATGATGGTAGATAGATAGAAATAGGTTAAAACGTTAATCAGTCCACCTCGACCCCCTTGATATGATGGACATTGTTGGGGTAACGAAGCCCTCCAACACGAACTGTAGTCGTTCTTGATACCTGCGAAGCCCTTCGTGAGCTATGTCGTGCGAAGCTCGCTGCTCGAAGCCCTCTTGAGGCTTGGTCAACTTTCAGGTTTTCCGACGAAGTCCTCTTGAAAGGTTAGTGTGTTCAAATTTACGTTTCTCCGTTCTTAATGAGACGCCGAAGCCCTCAATCGTCCACAATGCTGGGCGAAGGTGTCGAGGAAGAGGCGAGAAAAAAATGTTGTCGTGGTCAATGAGGTATCTTTGGCTCGCGGCCCGAAAAACAGATGTCTTTACAAGTCCTCCTCTCTCTATATTTATAGGGGGAAGAAATATCTTTATTACAGCTATGCCATTAGTAAACTTTGTTACGTCTCCTATTCGCTTCCTTTGTTTCGTTCTTATCTTACATCCTTCGTTGATCTTTGACGGCCTTCGGCAACTTTATCTCCTTCGATCTTCCCATCTCTTTTGTCGGTTCTAGATTCTGCTTTGCCTACTTGTTGAGCTTCCTCCTTTCATCATCGCCTGGCCCTTAGTTGTTCATAGTTGCAATTACTTCCCCAACAGACATATTGGCTCCCTTCAACTTGTTTTTCTGGCTCCATCCCTGACTACAATTGAGATTGAGCTACTATTTTTATTATTTTCTATTTTTTGTTTTCGAAAGTAATTTTTTTAACAAATAAACTATATGAAAGGATACTTGATCCAGCTTCTGCTTATTGGTTGCTACTTCTTTTCAGAAAACAAGCCCCTGGTACACAAAATGAAATGTGTTAAGCTTCTTAGGGTATACATGTGGCACATAATCAGTGAATACAGAACGGACGGTTGGATTTCTCGAGCATTTTCCTATTTTGAAATCCAATGCGTTTGAAGGCTCATCTCCTTTGAATAGATAAATAGATAACCTGGTTCAGTTTGAACTAGATTAGCTATTCTAAATGCCACATATTTACGAATGGGAGTAATATAGAATTACACGAAGAACAGGGTCACAAGCGAAGCCCAAAAAATCAGAAGGCAGTCAAAAAGAAGGAAAGAGAAAACACTAGACAACGGAACATGTGAGTCCGCTAGGCTTGCTGAGTTTTTCATATTCCCCAGAATGGAGGACTGACGTTGCTGATGTGAGTAGCCCTTTTACCAAGAGAAAGGAGGGGAAAAAAAGAAAACAAATTGTGGATGCTTTGTCCCAGCTACAATCCAAAAGGCGGAGAAACCTCGGAACGACATGGCACTGCATTTCTGCATCCGCCAATAGTTTAAATTTAGACCTCTAAAATCAAAGAAAAACGAAGCCCTCCAACACGAACTGTAGTCGTTCTTGATACCTGCGAAGCCCTTCGTGAGCTATGTCGTGCGAAGCTCGCTGCTCGAAGCCCTCTTGAGGCTTGGTCAACTTTCAGGTTTTCCGACGAAGTCCTCTTGAAAGGTTAGTGTGTTCAAATTTACGTTTCTCCGTTCTTAATGAGACGCCGAAGCCCTCAATCGTCCACAATGCTGGGCGAAGGTGTCGAGGAAGAGGCGAGAAAAAAATGTTGTCGTGGTCAATGAGGTATCTTTGGCTCGCGGCCCGAAAAACAGATGTCTTTACAAGTCCTCCTCTCTCTATATTTATAGGGGGAAGAAATATCTTTATTACAGCTATGCCATTAGTAAACTTTGTTACGTCTCCTATTCGCTTCCTTTGTTTCGTTCTTATCTTACATCCTTCGTTGATCTTTGACGGCCTTCGGCAACTTTATCTCCTTCGATCTTCCCATCTCTTTTGTCGGTTCTAGATTCTGCTTTGCCTACTTGTTGAGCTTCCTCCTTTCATCATCGCCTGGCCCTTAGTTGTTCATAGTTGCAATTACTTCCCCAACAGACATATTGGCTCCCTTCAACTTGTTTTTCTGGCTCCATCCCTGACTACAATTGAGATTGAGCTACTATTTTTATTATTTTCTATTTTTTGTTTTCGAAAGTAATTTTTTTAACAAATAAACTATATGAAAGGATACTTGATCCAGCTTCTGCTTATTGGTTGCTACTTCTTTTCAGAAAACAAGCCCCTGGTACACAAAATGAAATGTGTTAAGCTTCTTAGGGTATACATGTGGCACATAATCAGTGAATACAGAACGGACGGTTGGATTTCTCGAGCATTTTCCTATTTTGAAATCCAATGCGTTTGAAGGCTCATCTCCTTTGAATAGATAAATAGATAACCTGGTTCAGTTTGAACTAGATTAGCTATTCTAAATGCCACATATTTACGAATGGGAGTAATATAGAATTACACGAAGAACAGGGTCACAAGCGAAGCCCAAAAAATCAGAAGGCAGTCAAAAAGAAGGAAAGAGAAAACACTAGACAACGGAACATGTGAGTCCGCTAGGCTTGCTGAGTTTTTCATATTCCCCAGAATGGAGGACTGACGTTGCTGATGTGAGTAGCCCTTTTACCAAGAGAAAGGAGGGGAAAAAAAGAAAACAAATTGTGGATGCTTTGTCCCAGCTACAATCCAAAAGGCGGAGAAACCTCGGAACGACATGGCACTGCATTTCTGCATCCGCCAATAGTTTAAATTTAGACCTCTAAAATCAAAGAAAAATTTATTATTTAAAAGTACTAAATAAAGTCTAATGACAAAATCTTTTTATCGATGGGTACATCTTTACAAGACGAATCTAATGAGCCTAATTAATCTATGTTTTGCTATAGTGATGCTACAGTGATGCTACAGTAACCATCGTCTAATCATGGCTTAACTACACTCATTAGATTCGTGTCGCGATTTAGACCGAGGGTTCTGCAGTTAGTTTTATAATTAAACTTTGTTTAAGACAAGATTTTTTTATTTAGACCCTCGGAGGACGCCGAACGCGTCCCAAGTAGGCACAAGTAGTGTCTCACCATCTGCTACAGCGGCTAAGAGATGTTTAATTCAAGTGTCGTGTCAGAGGGTACACCGCTGCACCGAAGCCATTGCACGAACAGTGACTCGCGCGCGTGGATGGCTATTTCGTCACTGGCTATCTTGCCATTTATAATTCACATTTCGACTTTTGTCCCCTACCCCACTCACAAGCTTCATATCCCTTTGTGTATGTATAGTATGCTTTGTACTTGTGCTAGAGCTTCTCAAGATACTTTTGCACCAAATGAAATGAGTCTCATGCCAATGCGGACACAGCTCAACATTTAAATATTATTGTACTTTTTGTCTTGTTGGAGTATATATATGAGCAATGAGGTAACCTCCAATGAAAAAAGGGTATATATCTATTTGTAAGGGCACTATTAAGTGAGGAGCTCATACGTTGTGAATGAGCACGTGATGCATAACTGATAAATATATATCTCGTTTACCAACCTTTGCAAACAGCTTGCAGGCCCTATTGACGATTATAGTAACCTATACATATATATGTTGAGACTACAAACGGAGAGGCACTAGCAACAACTATGGAAGACAACGAACTAAAGTTGGACATCAAGAAACGTCCACCAACGTTTAGCTATATACTATACCATCTTGAGGTCGGCGACAAACAAGAAGGATCTGGGCATTGCCGAGATCATTAGTACAATTGAGAACTAGAGTGGCAAGCAAATGGTCTGCCACCGAGCTCATGCCACTGGAAGTGGCCGAGAGCAGTGGCCGGTAGAACGCCCACCATTGGCCACAACTCAGCAGTGGTGGGCAGATGACACCACCTGCCCGCCAATGCGCCACTAGTTCTTTATGAGCACAGTAACTATTTCATGCTAAAATTCAAATCACACAGAATTCAAATTCGAAATCACATAGAATTCATATCTAAAATGATCACACCACAGAATTTACAGTGTGTTAAATAGATAGGGACAGTGACATAATAACAACAAGCACAATATGACGTGTACCAAAGATAAGATACAATTCATACTAGTGTTTTTGTACCTACTATATAGCTATAAGACATTCTCAACTGTTTACGCTAATTGCCAACATCATAATTGCCCACATACTTGATCCCAGAATTTTGGTGGATATTTGATTAAATAATTACAAAATATTTGCCATTTGTAAGAAAACTGTTGGAAATGATCACTAATCTAGCAGTGGAGGCATACCCCACCTGGAACGCGTGCAAAAACAAGAGTTCATGTTGGTTCAAAAACATTTTGCTTGCTAAGACAATATAGTACGTAGTATGTCTCTTTTAACTCATTTTCACTAGTTATCTTACTCCCACAACCATTGAGTGGTCAATGTCCCTTTATTTATCAACTATTTTTCCATTCCCACCCGGTCTCTCTCAGTCTTAGTCCAGCAGGGTTGTGTCAATCCTGTGGTAAGAGGGTGGCTGAGATCTTGTTTCAATACACAGCGCCGCGCCGTGCAGTTGGATGTGGTCAGACGAACCGAACATCCGGAACAGAGAGCCGGCTCGTGAGCAAATCAAATGGTACCACACCACCTCTGTTTGCGCTGCAGTGCGTGCAAGTGAGAGCTTTCGTGCAGCTCCAGTGTGCACGGACAGCTCCTTCCATCTACCTCGTGTCGATGGAGGCTGGTACCACCGAGCGCCGCTTCCATCTCACAGGGTGGCCAAGGAACTGATGGGCAATCTGCGGGACTTCCATATCTGCCCAATTGTCCTGAACCCATTGGCGAGTGATCTTCGGCTTGCGTTCCTCATGCATCCCAATCCCAGCTAAACACTCTGAGCTGTCCATGGAATCGTCGGCCACCAATGCCATTTCAACTTATTTATCAGTGTGTTCCAATAATATAAACCAAACAAGAACCTGTGTATTACTTACCATACTTAGTACAGACTATCTCATGATACTTTTATATGGAGAACTTTTGGGGGGTTGGTGTGCATCGTCTCCGGTCTAGTCAAGCAGCTCTTATGTCAGTTGTGCTTCACCAACCGGCCAGATTACATAACTTTTTTTGATAATAAGATTATTTCTAGTCTAATGGTACCACTCCATCTTACATACTACTAGAAGTCTGAAGCTGGAACATGGTTCAAATAATAATGACAAATGGAACATGCAAACGAGCTTCTCTCTTTTTTTTCCCCTCTTTCATAGGTGATTCAGTTCGTAGTTCGTACAGTCTACATTCATTGGTGCAACTTCACTCCATGGAGTTATGTTTGGTTTGTTGTCACAGTTCATCACGCCAACAATGTTCACGTCATTTCAGGTTGGAAGAATAACGATATTAATTCAATTCTGTATTTTATTATAGCACGATGCTTTTCAATTGGCTTACTATTGGATTTCCTCAGAGTTTACTTAGCTCTGTTTTTCCCCCTCAAGAGAGTATTATCAGACGGAAGCGCATGCAAAGGTTATAAGGAGACCGACATACTCTGCGTTTGTAGGTAGAACTTTGTTTTACAATCAAGCCGTTTCGTTGACGCAAGGTAGTACAGAATTGACTATGGTTTCTAGTAGCAACAGACATGAAAACAGTTTATCTTAAAGCAAATTCATGGTGAAAAATCGTAGTGTTAAGGGTTGACAACGATTAATTCAAGCAACATGTGATTTCTGGTATTCCCTCAAGTTGTGAATTGACATTAAAAATGAATGAAAATTGTTGTCTTAATATTGTACTAAGTTGAAAACTGTAGGGAGTTAATCACAAAGCGTTCTGAGCATCGGACGTCTTGAGTCAATTTTCAGCACTCATTTAGCTTGGAAAAGAGATTACTGAAGGTTGTTGTACCAAACCTTGGAATGCTGGGGCAATCGAGATGAGGAACCATGATGCATCCCATTTCCAGTCACTCTCAGTTTTTAATAGAGGGAGAAATGCCTTACGCACACAACACTACTTTTTGACACAGCGCACGGCACACCACATGGGTGCGTTTATATATGCATAACTCCCCCTGTCAAGCCCACCTGAAGAGTGAAGACCTGCGCAAACAACAACCAAACGCATCTATAGTCAGCTTCTTTCTTCTCCAAACTTGTTAAATACATGAGCATGTCGCTGGATCTCAGAGACGAACGTGTGGTTAACGAGTGCGCGTAGTCGTCGTGGCCTTCATGGCTAGTGCGAACTACGACACGAATACCTTCATCAGCCTCATGAACAGCAGAGATTCTTCTTGTTCTAGCATCTCCATCTAGCTGCCGCCTCGTCCATCGATTACAAGCCAGGAAGCAACACTTCAATGACCATCACCCTGTCCTCGTCCAAAGCCTCCAGTCGTTGCAGCAGGAGCAGCTGTAGCTGCTGCCGCACTTGCCACCGTTCTCCGCTGGCGCTGCCATCTCAAACCCGCCGAAAGCTTCTTCCGATCCTACTCTAAATATGTCCGGACTTCATACATAGCTTGATCATGCATGGCGATTGACACGGTCGTTGACGGACTGCTTAATTTGCTTATTGGTTGCCTCGGTCCTCACCTTTAGAGCAAAGTCTGACTCGCATGGACACCTTCTGACCCTCACGAGCAGTTGCCGTGCCGGCCAGCGCCGCAACCGTCAGGTACATGATGCCGGCCAATGCTGCCACCAGGAGCTTGGCCGGCCTGTCCACAATCTGACAGGCGCCCAAGCCTGCGAATGCGATGGATACATGGGCTAACTTACAAGAAACATTGAGAGGAAGCTCGCTTGCGGGAGGGTTTGCAGCGATAGAAACAAAGATGTGACGGCCTGGGCGCTACAAAGCTTCTTAGGGTACACACATGTGGCACAGAATCAGTTAATACGGAACGGATGGTGAGATTTCGTTCTAATCTCGCGTCAGTTAGAGACTGAAGGCGAGATGTTTTTCTGTAGGAATGCCTAGACCATTTTCCCTTTGCTAATGAGTTTGAAGGTTCATCTCCTTTTTTAATAATAAGAACGTTGGACGTCCAATTAACCTTGGACGCATTGTTCCTGAACGTACCTCTGAAGATTTTGTGCCTACACCCATGGCTCCTGATGCATCCCACTCTCACCAGGCCGGAACTACCAGCGCCTCTCATCGTCTGCCACGTACTGCGGCTAAAAGATGCTTGCAAGCTTCTACTACAGATTAATTCGAGTGTTGTGTCACAGGATAGATACACTGCGCGCTAAACTGAAGCCGTTCCACGAACACACAGTGACTGTGCGGTGGATGGCTAATTGGTCACCGACCATCTTGCCATTTATAATTCACATTCCAACTCAAGTTTCATATCCCTTTATATATATAATACTCCCTCCATCCCAGTTTATTTGGCATTTTGGGAGTGTTTTCTAATGTACAGATTCATAGAATGTTCAATGAATCTGGTACAGAGATAGAATGCCAAGTATTCTGGGACAGAGGGAGTATACTTTGTACATTCTCGCCAAAAAAAAAACTTTGTAAACAGCTCAACATTAAAGACTAATCGTACTTTTTGTCTTGTTGGAGTATATATAGGCAATCGGTCTCCTCCAATGCATAAAGGGAATGATGACATCCAACAGAAATTTGTTAGACTGACTCCAACTCACTGTCCAAATGTCCCATATATCTCAAAATGGGTCCAAACCATGAAAAACAAGCCTCCAACGGAGTACCCATACGACTCCTCATTTTTTTAAGCGAGAATATATTAATATTCTAGCCTCTGTATCGAAAAGATGCACATAGCTTTCAAAATTACAAGGTAAAAGAAAGGCAAAGTTTGCTATGGACACTCTTCAATGACGGTATTTGCTCTTGGACATCGTTCAAGTGCGTCTTTACCACAGGACACTACTCTTTCATGGTAATTTGCTGGTAGACATCTAAGTTATTAAAATAATTATTTTTTTTAAAAAAGGAGAGAGATGAACTTATAATTGACATTAATATTACTGTTGCGTTAAATCAGAATAGTTAACTTTGCAAATTATATTGTTGATTTCTTTTCTTACGAATTACCATTTACTTTTGTTCGGGGATTATCATATATGTCATATATAATTAATTAAAATTTTATTTTATCGTGACAAAAAAATCATAACAAAATAATGTGTTACAAACTAGCCGACATGGCACAACAATGACTCAAAAGGCAAGAGTAATTTGGTCTATTTTTGTGTTCTATCTCTTCTTTATATAAGAAAATGAGTATTTTAAGGACTTGGATGTCTACCAGCAAATTACCACAATTGAGTAGTATCTTCTGGCAAAGACGCATTTCAGCGATGTCCATAAGCAAATACCGCATTTGAAGGATGACCCATAGCAAATTTTGCCTAAAAGAAAGCTCCATTCCCTATAGCACGCAGGCCAAGGAAAAAAAAGAGCAAACAACAAAATTAAAATAAAAAAAAACAAACTACAACTGAGCACCGCTAAACAATCCACTACATCCATGCATACTGATCCCAATGAAGTTGAAATTTTTACCTGCTTGTGACAGTATTGATGTCTTCTCCCGTACATAATGGATATGATGCTCCGACAAAAGTTTTCATTGTTTATCTTGTGGATGAGGAGCCCCATGCATAACAGAGAGCTATCTACCATTTGCTCCGATAAATGCCTTTTGTCCCTGATAACTATTAATAACGGAACAAATCCAAACTAGAACCATTCAATCTACCTACTCTCTGTTGGAAATATGTGCATTATTTTAAATTGAAATTTTACTTTGAGGCATGTTTCATAGACATTCAAAAACATGATCTGAACTAACGACATGAGCAGGCTGTAGAACAAACGCTGCCAACCGTGAGTTAAGAAAACTTGGACATCTCCGGATCCTAATACAAATGCAGCTACCCTCAAAGAGTCGTTTTCTCTCTAACGATGCCCACTAATTCGCAGTCAATAGCATGGATGGCTAATTAAGTTTGAATATATATCATTAGACCTTGTATTAATAACATCTTGATTAGTACAAAGCGTTTAGGTTTTTGGGAGGATTCAAGTAAAAAGAATACACTCAACTTGCACTCACAAGTCACATGAGAAAAACGTGGATACGTGCATTTGTGTACACGTAACAATGCTCTCTCTCACACACACACACATTAAAATTTCTCCTATATAGACCACAAAATAGGCCAAATTCCAATACGCCCTCCCATTATGCTGACATTACAAACAGAGAGCACACCTCTAGGCTGCGAGCTGAATACAGCAAACAGTGAGAGACACGAAATTGATGACAGTTCACAGTTGAATCAATCGCGTGCTGGGAGACAAGACACAGCGCCAAAAACAGTGAGAGCGTGTTGTACCTGAGAAGAATTGTAGTAAAAAAAATCTGAGAAATGGTGGAAAGAAAACATGCGGAAAAAGAAATGTAGCAAATATGTTTAGAAATATTCATGGCACAATTCAAGTGATGTCTAAAAAGTGTGCATATCAGGTGCAAACCATGTAAAAGTTAGAAACCTGAAAACTTTCAATCTCAACCGTTGGATCTTGCATCGACGCTTAGGAGTAGTTCAACTTAAAGTCCAGAAGTCCAAGTTACAAAGAAGTGAAGGGGAAATCTGCATAATAACCAAACCCACATGCATCATCTGGTGTGGAATTCTCAGCGTCGATGCAAGATCCAACGGTTGGGATTGAAAGTTTTCATGTTTCCAACTTTTGCATGGTTTGCACTTGATATGCACCCGTCTAAAAATAAAAAGATACTAAACTCTCATGGTTATTGTTTACACCAAATGTGTCTTGTGAGAATACAATATATTGAATTTAAGTGATATCACAAGTCAGTACTTACTGGCAAAAACCTGGACTTTTAGGGGGCAATGGATGACCTATTCTCAAGCCTTCACGATTCGTTACTTCTAGAAGGGCCACAAGTCGATACTTAGGACGTGTTTGTTTGGTGCCTGACAGGCAGGTGCCTTGGTCAGGCGCCCATCGCAGCCCTAGGCGTCCAAACTCGGACGCCTGACGGTCACGCCTGACTCAGGCTAATTCTGGAGGGCATCAACCATACAGGCCCTTACTGGCAGAAATCTTAGACTTGAGAGGGCAATGGATGACCTGTTCTCAAGCCTTCACAATTCGTTACTTCTAGAAGGGCTTGAATACAACATCACAGGGTCGGCACCTGTTGGTTGGCAGTTAGTTTTTCTACAAGGGTTTGAATGCAAATGTAGCGAGGGAGCATCTGGCAGTTAGTTTTTCTTTTGGGTAGTATCCAATGGTTTACGTTTTAAAGATGGCGCAGAGTGGCTCTTTTTCGATACGCACGCGCTTTAGTATATTAGAGATATGAAATGTTATTTACTAGTAGGATCTCAAGGGGTCGCAATTCCTTTGCTGCAGAGATGCTCATTAAAAAAATATTTCCTAATAGTTAATCTGTGGGACCTAAGGGGATATACGTCTTTGTCATCCATGATGTGAGGTCTAACAGCTCCTTTAATAAAAAGGTTTTCCATTGCTTGATCCATCATATTCCTTAAAAAGATGTGTACATTTGAACCGTTGAAACACAAACATCAAATGATATGATGATAATGACCATGATTCTGTTGAAAGTTGGTTGCCAGGGCTCGGTTAATATAGTTCTGAGAATGAACGTAAAGTTAATAAGTGTTTCCCTTTCACTTAACTAAAAAACAGAGTTGCAGAAAGTGATCGAATCTTGCAGGGAAGAAAACTTGGGAATGCTAAAAGGGTAGAGTAGGGTGATGTCCTATTGTTCAAAAAGAAGGCAATACTACAACACAACAACCAGGAGTTCTACAGGCCACCAAACATTGGGGATCCTGACGCTACGTCAAACCAAGAAGAACATTTCCCAATGAGGCAGAAATTAAGGTCGGTTGACTTGGCATTCAAAAGGAATAACAAACAAAAAAGTTGAATTTATCCAGTTTTTGCAGACCAAGAACTGTGCATTTCCGGAAGAAAATCAGGCAAGTATCAAAAGGCATAGTAGCACAAGAACATTGCCAAATCATGAGGTGAGCATTCAGGCATATCGATCTGCTCCCCCTCTGCAATTAAACTAGCGGAATCACCAGTAACTGAAGAAGAATCCACTTCTCCACTTTATTCACAAATGAGGAATCCATGTTTGAATCATGCATAATCCATGACCACAATCAGATCAACAGTCACCATATACACAAGGACACAACGAAACGGAGCAGAGTAATATATACACATCACCAGCAGTTTGTGCGAGACACAACCAATGCATACCCAGAGGAAATGGATCGGATGGCCAATCAATCCTGCATGTCTTATTTGCAATTTGGCGTTGCCAAATCGAGGAGATCGGATCGGATCAGATCTCCTCCACCACGATCCAGTCCTCCTCGCCATCGGAGTACTCCAGCGCGATCGTGATGCCGACCATGCAGAATCCAAGATCTTCCTCCTCCGGATCAGCTTCTTCCTTGTCATCTTCACCGTTCTGCTCCTGCTCTTCAATTGCGTCGGTGTCTTCTTCTACAGCTATGTCAGTGGGACGCGCCATGCCAGCTTCCTTGCCGGCGGCGGCGTGGTGGCCGCCGACGATGAGGTCGTACAGGTCGGAGAGCCC
>LAPY01000282.1:218277-229798 GCA_000970635.1 Eragrostis tef | reverse complement strand
CCCGCGGGCGGCGCCAGCCGCGGCGATCCTGAGCTGCTTGTTTGGGCTGATCCTCACGTTGCCGTGCTGCCATCCCTCCCTCTTCATCGCCGGCGGCCGGTGACCGGATCGGATTTCTTTGCGTGCGTGGGTGTGTTCGGCAAGAAGTGGTGCTTGATCGATGGCGTCCGGGATAGCTTTGGTTTGTTTGTCTGGTTGAAGAGGACCGGGGGAAGGGGAGGTAGTTGGTTGGTGAATGGATACAGTACAGCTGCAAAGGCTAGAGGAGGTCCTCCACCACCCCCACCATGTGCATGTGTGGTTGGGCAAATGTGTGGGAATCGCCAATGTCCAATGGCGGTTGTTGGGTGTCCTCGGTCAAGGGCGTAGAAGTGGTGGGCAAGAAACCTTCACTTGTTATCCCTACACGGATAAGTAGTCTCTATTACCACTAGTACAAGCACCTGGTAGCTGGATTACGAACGTGGGGTGGTCAAAAAGAAGCCAATAGGGTCAAGAAAACAAACATCTCATCTGGTACGCGGTTGCTTGCGGGAATCAATCAACTACTACTGGTATTAATCGATGACCCTTCTGTTAATTGTGTAGTTTTGCAAGGGAAACTGGGGGAGGAATTCTGTTGGAGAAAAAAGGAAAAAGATATGCAGTGTGAGGTCTGGGTGCAGGATCGTCTGATTGTACGACCTTACGCAATCAGGACCATTTGATTGAGATATGTCTACGAAATCCAACAATAATGCCTCCCATGGCCTCATGCTCACTTGGCCAGGGAAGTCCTGAAGAAAAAAAGTGCTATTATATTGATACCTCCTCCTTTCACAAACCGACATATTTTTACAGCGTTTCGTGGGAAGCCATTGCTTTCATATTGACAGATACAACGTTGATGCCTCCTCCTTGTTAGGAAAAGAAGAGTTTTTGTCCTCTTCTATCATCACGTCTCCATCTTCCATTTCCCCTATTAGCAGTGCTGTATTGAGGAGCTTTGCAAGACGATATAAGAATATTCTTATCAAATGCATACCAAGCCACTCAGTCTTTTATTATTTTAGGAAAAGGTAAATACCTCAAAACACGAAAAGGTTTCTGCCGGTGAAGGTGTTGAGTGTGCCTCGCATAATGCTGGTAGCTGAAGACAGTACATGGCATATTCCTTTGATAGACACTTTCAGGAAAAGATATTCCTTTGTTATACTGTGTTGGGTTTAAACCAAAGTTTGAAAAAGGGTACTGATAGTTTGCTTTGCATGTTTTCATCCAAGATGTTAAATTATTTGAGCTTCTTTACTTTTTGTATTCTTTCTTTTTGGATATTTCAGCCACTATTTTACTGCCAATAGTAATGAATTCGATAACTACGTGTGTGCTGTGGCAGCGAACAAAATGTCTGCTAAGAAAGATAAACTTGGCCAACTTGATTTTCTAAAGCCTAAACCTATCGAATTTGAGCCTGATGGCAGAGGTAACAGATATAACATACATAAAAAATTTATACGCTGCAAATACATGGAATTAGGAAAGGACGAACCATCTAGTTAGAAAATGAACTAAATCAGGTGTCCGGCCCTAATGTCTCTGTGTTTCTACTTTTCTCCATTTCCAAAGAAGACTAAGATATTGGAGAAAAAGAGAAGTGGTCACTACATATTGAACACTTTGGAGTGGTGTTATCCAGGTATATACTCATTAGTCCAACAAAAGTAAATAAAAATATATTTTCACAACTCATAGTAGTCTATTTATCTATTTAACCCGTTACACAAAATTATGCCTGAAAAAGATTACTTCTTCAAACAATTCTAACTTGGTTAATTTACCACCGAGATTTTTCGTTTTTTTTGTTTCCCTTCGCACAATTCGTACTTCAATATTAAAGGTTAAAATATATGAACAAATTATTTGAAACCTTAATCTCTATTGTTTTCATTTTGTACCTCGTCATTTAAGAACTAAATAAAGTGATCAAACCATCTGTACATAATCTAGGAAAAAATACTTTTTATTTGTAAGGTTCAATCTGTTCTATGATACTTAAAAAGTTTAATTTGATATACAACTTAAACGAGGTAGCAAAAGATTAGTGTTAAATTGGCCACGTTTTAACTGTATGGCACTAAATGGTGTCTCAATTAACTGTATACCATTTACTAACTAAATATGTTTTGGTCACAACTTGCTCCGGTAATTAAATTATATCTACATTTAGATGTATGCTTGTAGAACACGACTTATACTAGTTTATAGGGCGCGTCGGTGGGGGCGTTTAGACCCCTCTAAATTTTAGCATTAAAGAGAATCTTATTATTTAAGAGTACTAAATAAAGTCTAATGACAAAATCTTTTTACAGACGGGTACATCTTTGCGAGGCGAATCTAATGAGCCAAATCAATCTATGTTTTGCAACAGTGATGCTACAGTAATGCTACAGTAACCATCGTCTAATCACGGCTTAACTACCCTTATTAGATTCGTCTCGCGATTTAGACCAGGGTTTTGCAGTTAGTTTTGTAATTACATTTTGTTTAATACGAGATTCTTTTTGTTTAAACCCCTCTAAATTTTAGAGGGAAGACGCCGAACGCGCTAATAGTCTAATGGTGTTGCTGTGACTTGGACGCAAAACACGTGAGATGGCAACGCGTAGCAGCGACGTGTGGTCTATGTCACTGATTCCTTCTAAGAGAATATGATGATAGAATACTCCAAACAATTGCCTAGAAAATGTAGCGAGACAGGAGGACATCAAGTCGTTTGTCTTTTAATCTCGCATGCCATTATGCCAATTGCCAAACGCCTCCGAAATATTAATTGAGGGTAACCCTGTTCTCAATTGCCTAGAACCAAAACCCACCCAGCCACCAAAAATTGGATAGAGGGAAGGAAAATGTGGATGAGTCATTCGAATTACACTTGAAATGAGCCCAATGCATGGGTTAATACGTGTAGACCTTTCACACAAAAACATGTCAAATTACATACCTAGCAGCCAACTAGAGAGTCAATATCTAGTTTTAACCGGTGAAATTTCAGTATTTTTAGATATGCACATACAATACCTAAGATCGATGTGCATACCATTACATCCCAATTGAAACCAAAATTATCACAGGTTATCAATTAGAGAGCAACTCTTATTGTTATTACAAACCTTTCTTCATTTTATATGCCAAAAGAAAAACGCTAGGCAAGCACATCTTATACCCAACATGATGGAGTTTGAGTTAGTCCACGTCAGTAAAATGCTTTGACTGTCAGATTATATTAGAAAGTAATGGTAAACTCAAATAAGGATAGCAATTCGGGGTTCGGAGCCGGGTTTTTTTTTTTTTTTTGAGCACAGGCTCGGAGCCGGATACATGTCGGAGTCGAGGGCGAAGCTGTTTATTTACCCACAGGTGACACCCAGGCCCGACCCAAATCGAGTCAGGCTTGGCTGGTTGTTTTTTTTTTCCCACCCACGGGTGCTCCCGTCAAGCGCCTGAAACAACCCAGCAACCAGTTTCAGTCCAGCCCAGCAAATGGTTTAGCACACCCTACCTCATTATCTATTGCTCATAAAGAAAATCCTTCTACTCCAGCCCAGTAGCCCACTATGACGCTTCACGTGCAAAGTATTGAGGCAACACAAGTTACACATCCCAAACCAACGTGCAAAGGTCGGCTCGCTGGCGCGGCGGGCAGCGTGAGGATGCGGCGTCCATTAGTGTATTGATTGATACATTCAAAATTGAATTATAAAAGTTTGCATACAAAGATTTCACATGATAGAGATTATTTTTTGAAGATTATAGAAAAAAGAATCATCGAATTCGGACCACGTATGCTAAATTTATACAAGTTTGTATTTTTAAATACGAATCAAAATAACAAAACAACAGTTGTTAAAGAACTTAAAAAACACACTACCGGGCCAAATTCGGGCCGTGCCGGCCCGAGCACGGCCCGTATAATAGCTTCGTGCTGTGCCGCCCGATGTGCCGAAAATCTGACACGGCACAGCCCGTTAGTTCGGGCCAGGCCGGCACGGCACGAAATTCGATCGGGCCAGGTCGTGCCACGTGCCGTGCCAAACGTCCGGGCCACGGCCCACCCGGATTTGGCCCGGCCCAAGTCCCAGGACTAATGTGGCGTGTGCGTGCTGCTGAACTACGGGCACGGGGCGGGGAGGGGCCGCCTGTCTGTAGGCCGCGCTACCGCGAGCTCGCGTGTAGCGCGGCCCACAGCGGCCCATATGTGCGCTGACGCCTTCTTTCTCCTTCAACCACCACCGTGCTCCTTCCTGCTGCCTTCGCCTCCTGCTCAGATCCGACGACGGCCTCGCTGCCTCCAAGAAAACAAATTGTTCCGACCAAATAACGAATTGTTCCAGAAATGAAATGAATTGTTCCAGCGGCTGAGTGCCTTGTTCTGGCCATGGAACCCATTGTTCCAGCCGAATTAACCGGTTGTTCCAGAGAGAAAGAGGGGGAGGCGAAGCTCGACGCTGATTCACGGGGAGGGCGTGGCGAGGGAGGAGTGGCGGCGGGGCAAACCAGCAGGAGAGGAGCAGCGAGGAAGGAGGAGAGCGCGCGACTGTGGCGAAGCGTCGGCAGCGAAGAGCGGATCCACAGACGAGAGCTCAGACCGGAGGAGGAAGAAGAAGCCGTGGCCGTCCGATCAGACTCATGCACCAATCTTACATAACGCTTCGACGCAGCGCGCGCTAATTATAGGAATCCCGGGACGGGGACGAGGGACCGCCTATGCCCAGCGCGCGCTATGCGTAGCCTGGGCATAGCGCGGCCCACGGCCTGCTATGCTACCGGGAGCAGCGCCATTCGGCTGCGCCTCACGCCGCCGCCGCTGCGCCTCTCCGCGCCAAGCTCCGCCGGGCGCCGTGCGCCGTGTTGTCGCACCAGCGGATGAATGCTTGTTCTGGCCATGGAAGCTATTGTTCCAAAAATTGAAACAGATTGTTCCAAGGAAGAAAGGAATTGTTCCACCATAGAAACGAATTGTTCCATCAAACAAACAGATTGTTCCAAAGAAGAAAGGAATTGTTCCACCATAAAAATAAATTGTTCCATCTAACAAACAGATTGTTCCACCGTAAGCACAAATCAAAATATTTTAAAGAGATGGAGGAGGAGCTCGACGTTGAGTCACACCAGGGGAGGGCCCGACGAGGGAGGAGTGGCGGCGGGGCAAACCAGCAGGAGGGAGGGGAGCAAGGAAGGAGCAGCTGCGCGAAGGGAGGAATCGACAGGCGGGCGCGACGGCGAACTGGGCTGTGCGGGCGAGAGACGAGAGGAGGAGCAAGATCCGGGTAGCGCGCTATTTATAGGAATTTCGCGGGGACGACGTACGTCTAGGCTTGGCTTGGGGCCTGGGCCTGTTGCGACTGGAGGATCTGGCCCTGACGAACTACGGAACTACTCCCTTCGTTTTTTTTATACTACACTGTTGACTTTTGATCAACAATATAGATTTAAAAATTTATTTTTTAAATGTAAAATGAATATTATTGGATTCATCTTAAAAAACACTTCAAAGCTAACTTATACACTAAGCTATTTACATAAATATTCATAGATAAAACGAGTCAAAGTAACAAAAAAAATCAACGGCATCATATAAAAAAGAACGAAGGAAGTAGATAATCGACGGCGAATGAATCGCTCAAGTAACCTGATCACCACCCTTCTAGAAGACGAAAAAAAAAGAAAGTACCTGCTGCGGCCAAACGTCGCCTATCTTCGTCGGCGCCACCACAACCTTCTCTCTCCATCGTCCCTTCTACCACAACTGCCCCCCAGTCGCCCTTCACCATTTCCAGTCACCACCATCAGGGCTGGCCTTACCCTCCCATCCCAAAAGGGCAGGAGGAATGTCAACGAGGAGCAAAAAGTGACGTCAACAAATGGTTATACTAAGTGTTGGAAAAAAAACGGCATTGTTGTTCTGTGTGGCTATTTTCATTCTCGTACCAGATGTATTAAACAATTCATTTATAAAGTTGCTAATTTATGTATTGTTTGTTCACTTCCAGATGTACGCAACGAATGCATTTATCTCTCCTGAGCCCCCTTGGCCTTGCTGCAAGGTGCTAAAGTCGATGTGTCTACCTAGCTCGGTACTACAGTTCAGGCGCAGAAACAGTTCACTCCTCTACATGTCTGATGTGTTAAGCACTCCACAAGATTAAGCGTATCTTTACATTTAGTGGCAAGATTGCCATCACTTTCTTTCCCCAGGCAACTAACTTTGCATAGAGGAACTTCAAATATATAAGATACAACGCCTGAATCAAAATATTCAAAACAGAAAGCTTCTTACCAAAGTATCCTGCGCAGCAGTTTCTATCACTAAAAATTCGCAAGCAGAAAAAACATGTTCTCGCTTGTATTCAAATTTGACTCTACAAAACACACACCAAAATTTATGATAAATAGCATGAAAATAAATCACTGACATAACTAGAATATCATGTTACAAACGAGATTGTTGTCGCGACCTAGTGGCGAGGGAGGAGTGGCGGCGGGGCAAACCAGCAGGAGAGGAGCAGCGAGGAAGGAGGAGAGCGCGCGACTGTGGCGAAGCGTCGGCAGCGAAGAGCGGATCCACAGACGAGAGCTCAGACCGGAGGAGGAAGAAGAAGCCGTGGCCGTCCGATCAGACTCATGCACCAATCTTACATAACGCTTCGACGCAGCGCGCGCTAATTATAGGAATCCCGGGACGGGGACGAGGGACCGCCTATGCCCAGCGCGCGCTATGCGTAGCCTGGGCATAGCGCGGCCCACGGCCTGCTATGCTACCGGGAGCAGCGCCGTTCAGCTACGCCTCATGCCGCCGCCGCTGCGCCTCTCCGCGCCAAGCTCCGCCGGGCGCCGTGCGCCGTGTTGTCGCACCAGCGGATGAATGCTTGTTCTGGCCATGGAAGCTATTGTTCCAAAAATTGAAACAGATTGTTCCAAGGAAGAAAGGAATTGTTCCACCATAGAAACGAATTGTTCCATCAAACAAACAGATTGTTCCAAAGAAGAAAGGAATTGTTCCACCATAAAAATAAATTGTTCCATCTAACAAACAGATTGTTCCACCGTAAGCACAAATCAAAATATTTTAAAGAGATGGAGGAGGAGCTCGACGTTGAGTCACACCAGGGGAGGGCCCGACGAGGGAGGAGTGGCGGCGGGGCAAACCAGCAGGAGGGAGGGGAGCAAGGAAGGAGCAGCTGCGCGAAGGGAGGAATCGACAGGCGGGCGCGACGGCGAACTGGGCTGTGCGGGCGAGAGACGAGAGGAGGAGCAAGATCCGGGTAGCGCGCTATTTATAGGAATTTCGCGGGGACGACGTACGTCTAGGCTTGGCTTGGGGCCTGGGCCTGTTGCGACTGGAGGATCTGGCCCTGACGAACTACGGAACTACTCCCTTCGTTTTTTTTATACTACACTGTTGACTTTTGATCAACAATATAGATTTAAAAATTTATTTTTTAAATGTAAAATGAATATTATTGGATTCATCTTAAAAAACACTTCAAAGCTAACTTATACACTAAGCTATTTACATAAATATTCATAGATAAAACGAGTCAAAGTAACAAAAAAAATCAACGGCATCATATAAAAAAGAACGAAGGAAGTAGATAATCGACGGCGAATGAATCGCTCAAGTAACCTGATCACCACCCTTCTAGAAGACGAAAAAAAAAGAAAGTACCTGCTGCGGCCAAACGTCGCCTATCTTCGTCGGCGCCACCACAACCTTCTCTCTCCATCGTCCCTTCTACCACAACTGCCCCCCAGTCGCCCTTCACCATTTCCAGTCACCACCATCAGGGCTGGCCTTACCCTCCCATCCCAAAAGGGCAGGAGGAATGTCAACGAGGAGCAAAAAGTGACGTCAACAAATGGTTATACTAAGTGTTGGAAAAAAAACGGCATTGTTGTTCTGTGTGGCTATTTTCATTCTCGTACCAGATGTATTAAACAATTCATTTATAAAGTTGCTAATTTATGTATTGTTTGTTCACTTCCAGATGTACGCAACGAATGCATTTATCTCTCCTGAGCCCCCTTGGCCTTGCTGCAAGGTGCTAAAGTCGATGTGTCTACCTAGCTCGGTACTACAGTTCAGGCGCAGAAACAGTTCACTCCTCTACATGTCTGATGTGTTAAGCACTCCACAAGATTAAGCGTATCTTTACATTTAGTGGCAAGATTGCCATCACTTTCTTTCCCCAGGCAACTAACTTTGCATAGAGGAACTTCAAATATATAAGATACAACGCCTGAATCAAAATATTCAAAACAGAAAGCTTCTTACCAAAGTATCCTGCGCAGCAGTTTCTATCACTAAAAATTCGCAAGCAGAAAAAACATGTTCTCGCTTGTATTCAAATTTGACTCTACAAAACACACACCAAAATTTATGATAAATAGCATGAAAATAAATCACTGACATAACTAGAATATCATGTTACAAACGAGATTGTTGTCGCGACCTAGTGGATGATGCACACAGATTGTTCAGTGTGAAGCCAATAATATCATGTCATCTCAGTATCTGGTTTCTTCATAATTTTTACTTTTCAAAACTGTACTTCAGCAGTGCATAGAAGAGTTTCAAATATATAAGATACCATGCCTGAATCAAAATATTCAAAACAGATTGCTTCTTACCAAAGGATCCTGGGCAGCAGTTTCTATTACAAATATTCGCAAGCAGAAAAACCATATTGTCTCTTGGATTCACATTTGATTCTACAAAACACACACCTTGAGATAGGATGAAATGATAGGAAATGGTTGCCATACACCATGAATGCTAATTCTGTTGAGTAGTGGCTCTGGCAATCAGCATAGCAAACAAAAGTATGCCATGCATCACGAACAGAGACATGTTCTCTGCAGGTAACGAGTTTCTGAGTCAAAAGATGAATGGCAAGCAATTAAAACTAAAGAAGACTCCAGTGTAGTTGAACAATTCCAGAGTTTTGCAACCTAATTAAACAGATGAACCACAAGCATATTCACATAAAGTAGAGAGGAGAGACGAAATAAAAAATTAACGACCCAAATCTATTCAGTCTGTTTTCTGGTTTCGCAGCCTCATTACAGTAAAGCAAGCCATAGTCGGTCAAAACAGGAATAACAAAATGATATCTTTACTATTGATTACTTCCTTCCCACAATGCTAGCAAGTTAGGAGGCCAAAGCAGAGTAAAGGGAAAGGTGCGGCTAAAGTACAAGTAGTAGTTCGTTGTTTCCAATCCTGCTCCTCAGATGCATAGAAATGAGAAGCCCACTTGTGAGCAGCCCCAAGAGTGAAGCTCACCCATCTCATCATAAATTTTCCTCCCTCAATGCAGGAAAGATCGGAGGCCAAACCATCATGAGGGGCACAATTCTATTCTCCATGCCTAAATTCTCAGTCCTGCTCTTCAGATGCATACTAAGGAGAACACCAGTTGCATTCAGCCCAAGGAACACGTACTCAAGATTACTGTCAACAACAAATACTGTGACATCCTCTTGACGATTGTAAGCTTCACGCACACGAATTGCATCATCCACCAGATCCCAGTCAAATGAACCATCGTCACTCATCCTGAGGTGCCATATACTCAGCAAACAACCGTCGGCGTGGACGAGACTGAGCCCCGATTCCTCCCCACAAGAAATCTTGTAATTGTCTGAGTTCACTCTGTCTGGGAGCTGGATGACAGAAACACTTTCTGCTACCAAATCCAACTCGAGGATACAACCAGGACTAGAGTAGGTATTCATGTAGATCTTTCCATGAACCGGCGGCAGCACCTTCTTAACTGAATGTGATACCTCGGGGGCAACCTGCGCTATTACCTTGATACGGTCCGTCCTGGTGCCAGATTGGAAGGTAGTCACTTCTGCATGGAATGATCCCTTGTCATTGAGCACCTCCAGAATGATGGCGCCGTCTTTGCTGCCGTCCTCTGGGACGAAGGACCAGCAAGAAAAACTAGTGAGGTCCCCTGCTGTCAGGAGAGACGGCAGCGGGATGACGGCCGCACCGCGCGTCGGGTGCAGTGGGTGCAGCACATGTTCGTCTCCATCGAAACAACTGACCAGGAGGCGGCCGTGCCGGCAGTCCGAGATGACGATTCTTCTGTTGAGGGCGCTGGCACGGCGGATGACGGTGGCGAGCTCCGGGGCCTCTACGAGGGGCACGAACTGCGGGCGCGCGGAGAAGACGAGGTCGCCATAGAAGCCCAGGACGCCGGGCGGGTGGAGCTCGCGGAAGCGGCGGAGGAAGTCGGGATGGGAGGCGACGCGGTACCAGCGCCGGCAGACGAGGGCGGCGCGGACGAGGCTGGTGGGGAAGCCGAGGCGGAGGAGCACCAAGGGGAGGAGGTCCTCGGAGCTGAGCACCGCAACCACCGCTCCTGCATCCCTCTCCGCCGGCGACGGGATGGGATGCGCCGATTCGTCGCCTGGCATTGCCCCTCAGCGATCCAGGACGATTCCGAATAGATGAGCGGAAATAAAGCTCACAAATTGCTGCATCGGGTTTGATTGCTGGGACTTGGGGTTGGAGTTTGGGGATTCTTTTTTTCCTTGACACGATTTGGAAAAATGGGTTGAGGTCTGTCAGGGCCGTCTCCACGATTTTGGGCCCCTGTGCAAAATGAAGCTCCTATCGGGCATCATGTCGAGCTAATACCGAAGCCGACGGCACTAAGGTTGGAGACGAACTTTACAAACTAGAGTCTGATTTGAGGATTTCGGATTAGGAGCTGCTATATGTACGAAGAAAACTTCTACGAAAACCATACGAAACATGATTTACGTCACTTGCATGTAGGGATGGCAATGGGTACATTACCCACTGGAGGACTGTGGAATGTCCTATCCCTATCTAGAATTTTATATCTCATCCCCATCGCCGTACCCACGTGGGGACTCAAATTTCCCCCGTCCCCACACCCATATGGGTATGGGTACCCATCGGGTTACTCATACCCATTAATTAGCATCATAAAAATTGACACCAACTACATATAGTAACATATCAGAATGATTAAATTGTTCAACAAGATAAATAAGTTTAACCACTCAAACGCTAATACTTCATACAACTAAACATTAAATTGTTCAAAGGTAAATAAATGACGAGTAAGTTTCGTTGACATCTCTTTTTATTTATATACTTCTGATGGACCCAAATGTCATAGATTTTGTGGGGCCCCATGGGTAAACGGGTATGGGTTGCAAGAGAATGTCCCCATACCCATGGTACCCAATGGGTGACAAAAATCCTCATTACAGACCCATGGGGCAAAAAATAGGTCCAAACCCACACCCTAATAGAGGAAAAACCCATCGAGTTTTGGGTTATGGGTACCCATTGCCATCCCTATCTATATATGATAAGTTGGTAGCATCGACCAAACGCTTTTACATACATGATTCATAGGTCATCTCTGTCTTGCCATAGAGCGACGTCGTGATCTGAAGGGGGTTGTTCATGGCGTTGGTGGTGCCTAGCGGCGACACG